>JAMKCH010031510.1:0-17033 GCA_023653785.1 Ophioderma brevispina | reverse complement strand
CCCTCGGTCTCCGAGAAAAATAGACGCGGTCAGACACACAACAGACAGACAGACCCACCGGTATTATATATAGATGGATCATTGGTTTGCTTCTAATTCAGTTCTATTTCTAGAGATGATACACCGACTATATTTCCGATGACCGTATTAACTCTCTCATTGCACCAGTGTTGCTGGAAGCCAACCAGATTGTACTTATTTGTTTTTTCAAGTGGCTTTTCCCCCTAAACCTAGGTTCTGCGGGACTTATTTGATAGTGATGGTTTATCAGTCTCAGATTTTACCAGCTTTTTTTTTCATGTAATGGGAATTAACATGTGAGAACAAAGTGAGACTGGACTTTTTTTCAGATTTATAGACAGAAATGTTACACCTTAGGCAACGGAATAAGTGGCCATGCACATGCCAACAAGTTGTATCAAACCATTGACCCAAGACTGGGCTTGTTTTGCCTCATAAATGCCTTTTAATTATGTTATTAATGAAATATTTTCACAAAATTAAATGTCTCAGGCTCCCATTCTGTTTACTAATTTTGTTCAATACCATTATAATTCTTGTTTGCATTGTGAAAGTGTTAATATAAATGTGTCTGAGGTAGAGTAGTAATTAGGGATTCTTTTGCTCATGGGAATCTTGTCGTAATTTAGATATCAATAAATAACTGTAATATGCGCCAGCCATAGATATAAAAGTCCCTGGTATATGGCAAAAGTGAAAAAAAGATCGGCACTTTCGGTGTGACTTTTTCATCTACAAAGTTAAGTTTGTTTGTCTTTTCTTTTCTTCGTTATTTTTCTTTCTTTCTTCTGTTTTAAATTTATTTGCTTTTAGAACACACCCGTCGTTTTAAAAAAAATTCATATACAATTATAATTATCTGGATGCCAGTTTGCTGATGAACAATCAGAAATACAGGCACGTAAACTTGCATGTCCCCCTGGCAAGATGGCAGTAATGGATCATGACCTCATATCCTTTGACCTTTGTCTTTGACCTTTGTCACATTACCCTTTGACATCATCCACTATGAAGGAAGCCCTATTGCACCTTATCCCCAATCTGGTTTAAATCGGGACTTCAACTTTTCGAGAAGACCTTAAAAAATCGAAACCTAACCAAAACCTAACCAACTGGAACGTTGCATTCATACTACATACGGTATGTACGTACGTATACGTACCGTACTACAATACATACATACATACACACATACATACATAATCCTACATACACACATACAATCCCACCACACACACATGATCACACACACACACCATACATACAACCCCTTACACATCAGCATACAACATACACATAGAGGTCTATCTAGATAGAGAGGTAAGCGTTACGTCATCTTTAGAAGTTCCTCGTCTCGCATGTTTTGCCGACCACAAGAAAACTAGAGTACCAACTAGAACGCAATGGCTGACTCCGCTTCTTCCACATACTGTGGTGCCGCTTTGCATATACCTAATCGATAGGATACAATTAATGTATGTGTTAGAGGTGGCCAGGTGTAATACTAGTGGCCCCTTGGTTCATTGTGCTCATGATACTCTTTTTTTCCCATAATGCAATGCGCGCTTAGGTGAAAAGATGGTATTCATTGAGGCGGTTTATTTAATTAAAGACGACTGATGTGTAATTTCATTCTTTGTGTGACCATGGGTAGGACCACCCAATAGCACCCACATCCAACAACTGATATTTTGCCGGATTGTTTTGTATCGAATTGAATATGTGTGTATACAGCACCCCCAACTAATAATTCGTGCAATATTCAAAATGTCGCCGCCCAGCACCGGGACGACTGGTTTTGAATGGGCTTCCCCCCTTGGATGAAAGTGACTACGAGAAAAACTGTCCACAAACTTTGTAATTTGGACCAGATGTTGTGGACCGCCTGACTGTAGGGGTTTTTTTTGGGAAGTGTTCATTAGTACAATTCAATTTCCACTCTTTTTTTGGCAAGTTGTTTGTCAACCAAATCGAGGAGAATTGGTTCAGAAAATACCGAAAACCCCATCAAAATCCGTCATGCCTTTGTGGAGCTACGACTGTAAAAATATTTTGCATTTTGGTTGCAATTTGTGACCCGTATTGTTAAAAAGTCCATTGTGAAATACTATGTAAAATGTTCGAATCACTTCCGACTCTTGAGAAACGGTGTTAGGAGTTCAAGTAACATTAACATGTATAACTACAGTGATGGATAGGGTTGTGGCAATCACCCCCCCCCCCCCCCCCACCCCACCCCCACCCCCCCCCCACCCCCCCCCCCATTTCGGGAGGGAAATACCACAACGCCTATACGGCACGCCAGTATATCTATCAAGTAGGACATTTTTATTTTAGTTTGCAAATAGATAGTCATGTCCTCAGGGATCCTAAATATAATCGGGATGGAACACTTCGTCAGAGAATGGATGCGTACTGGACTGCACCCGGATCTGCATGAAATCTGTAGCTATAGTTCGCCAGCGTTGCGCGGCGCTATTACTCTACGTCATACCCCGGTTGACGTCATGTGTGACGTTTAGGCATAAATAATTAGTAGCTATCGAAAATGGTGGCGCTATCACCATCGTAATCGAATCGTCTAATGGCATTTGTACAGACAGTGTCACCCGCCTGAGGTCCTCCTCTTTCCTTGATACCAAAATGAGTACCAACATACTAACACTATGTCATAATGACGTCACAGATGTGGTCTCTACATGAGGGAAATGTTTAAAGTGTTACAATATTATTTTTTGAGCCAGTAAATTTGCAAAATATCAATTTCTCTTTCATATCGAGTATTTTTTCATATTTTATTACCTTATGACGTCATAGTGACGTCTCCAGTGGTTCTACTTATTTTTTGATACCAATGGAAAATTTATTTTGATTAGAGATAACTGTCTAGCTCCGCAGGCCAATAAATTTACTTATCTAATATTTACTAATCTCATATTTTTTATATATAACCTCGCTAGCGTCGCAGACCGATCGCCCCTTAAAGAGGGCAGGGCTTGAAGAAGAGGGAATTATGGGGTAAAAGTTTAACAAGTTGCGCGCAGGCCTAATAAGTCGCTGTAGCTAACAGCTGCGGCCGCAGGCTATAAGAACGCTTAGCCACTAGATTGCGCCGCAGGCCTATAAAGATCCCTTAGTAGCAACTAGATGGCGCAGGCCTATAAGACGCTTAGGCCCCTAGATTGCGCGCGGCCCTATTAAGAACGCTTAGCCAACTATATTGTGCCGCAGGCCTAATAAATTTACTACTCTACTATTTTATCTATATAACTCGCTAGCATCGCAGACCGATGATCCCCTTAAAGAGGGCATGGCTTGAAGAATGAGGAAAATTATGGGTAAAGTGGTTAACTAGCTTGCGCCGCATGCCTGTAAAGTCGCCTTTAGCTACCTGTTTAGTACTCGGGTTTATGCGAAAGCCCAGTGATCCGACTTGCCCAGTGATTTTGGTGAGGGGAAAAGTCGAGTGATCTACTCGCCCCAGTACTTAGGGTTAGGGCCGAAGTCGAGTGATCACTCGCCCCAGTGGACTTAGGGTTAGGGCGAACGCCGAGTGATCAAATCTACTTTGACCCCTGCTTAGGGTTGGGCTAAAGCGAGTGATCTACTCGCTTCAGTGACGTAGGGTTAGGGTTAGTGTAGATTTAGGGTTAATTAACTCTAACACTAACTATAAACCCTAACCCTAAACACTAACTCTAACCCGAACCCTAATCCTAACCTAATCCTACACAAAAAAAAAAAAACTAACCCTAACCCTACCCTAATCCTACCCTAACCTAAACCCTAAACCCTAAACACAAAAATGTTGAGGACTTTTCAAATCTGTATAGGGGTTCTAAATGCATGCAGATATCATCTAATAAATAAAACCTGGTGAGACCTTAAAAGGTCCCTCACCTTTCCACGAGGTCTCTAAAGCTAGCATTTCATAAAAATGTCTCTAATATATAGGAGCTTAACTACATAACATAACATACCTACATACATACATCCATACCATACATACATACATACATACATACAAAATTTGCCACCAACTGCCACCCCCCCCCCCCCCGCACTCTTCTTTTTTTACGGTTTTTACGAATGTCAACATCCCAAGGTTTTTCAAACTCGTTGAAGTTATTTCAGTAAGGGTCCTTTTCATTATGTCAATTTTTTTTCATGCCATTATGTCCCCTTTCAAGGACACGATTGTGTTGATGTGTCTTTAATACTAATACCTGCTCCTCCAGACCTGGAAATATGTTTTGTCAACAGTAGAAGCAAACGGATTTCCACTTGAAGCCCAAATTTCAATTTAATAGTACTTTACTATATTTTTTTTTATTTTGATTAGAGAACTATATGTTTTTATATATACCTCCCCCGCTAAGCGTCGCAGACCGATAGCCCCTTAACGAGGGCAGGGCTTGAGAAGGAGGGCAATTTTGTTAAAACATGGGGTAAAAGTTTTAACAAGGTTGCGCGCCGCAGGCCTATAAAGTCGCTTAGCTAACTAGCTTGCGCCGCATGCCTATAAAGACGCTTAGCCACTGATGCGCCGCAGCCTATAAAGATCGCTTATCCAACTAGATTGCGCCGCAGGCCTATAAAGATCGCTTGGCCAACTAATTGCGGGCCGTCAGGCCTATAAAGATCGCTTAGCCCACTAGATTGCGCCGCAGGCCTAAAATTTACTAATCTATATTTTATCTATATAACTCGCTACGTCGCAGACCGATAGCCCCTTAAAGAGTGCCGGGTGCTTGAAGAATGAGGGAATTTTTATGGGGTAAAAGTGTAAACTCTAGCTTGCGCCGCAGGCATGTAAAGTTGCGCTTAACTAACGTTTTAGTGACTTAGGGTTTAGAGCGAAAGCCGTGTGATCTACTTGCCCCAGGGATTTAGGGTTAGGAGGGCGAAGTCAGTGATCTATCTCGCCCCATGACTTAGGTTTAGTGCGAAAGCCTGTGATCTACTCGTCCCCTTGACTTAGGGTTAGGGCGAAAGCCGAGTGGATCTAATTGCCCCAGTGACTTAGTGTTAGGGCGAAAGCCGAGTGATACTCGCTTTCAGTGACTTAGGGTTAGGGTTATTGTTAGAGTTAGGGTTATTAACTATAAACGAACTATAAACCCTCACCCTACACACTAACCCTAACCCAATCCTATCCTAACCCTAATCCTAAACCGTAACCCTAACCCTAATCCTAACCTAATCCTAACCCTATCCTAACCCTAATCCTAACCTAATCCTAACCCTAATCCTATCCGAACCCTATCATAAACCCTAATCCTAACCCTAATCCTAACCCTATCTAACCCTAATCCTAACCTAATCCTAACCCTAATCCTAACCCTAATCCGAACCCTAAGCCTAACCCTAATCTAACCCTAATCCTAATCCTACCCTAACCAACCCTAATCCTAACCCAATCCAACCCTAATCCTAACCCTAATCCTACCCTAATCCTAACCCTAATCCAACCCTATCCTAACCCTAATCCTAACCCTACCTAATCCTAACCCTAATCAAACCCTATATCCCTAACCCTATCCTACCCTAATCCTCCCCTAACCCTAATCCTAACCCTAATTCCCTAACCCTAACCTAACCCTAATCCTAACCCTAACGCCAATCCTAACCCTCATCCCAATCCTAACCCTAATCCTATACCCTAATCCTAACCCTAATCCTACCTTAACCTAACCCTCACTCCTAACCTAATCCTAACCCTAAACACTAACCCTAACCCTAATCCTAACCCTAATCCTAACCCTAATCCAACCCTAATCCTAACCTAACCCTAACCCTAATCCTACCCTAACCCTCATCCTAACCCTAATCCTAACCTACTCTAACCCTAATCCTAACCCTAATCCTAACCCTAATCCTACTCCTACCCCTTAACCTACCCTACACACTATACCTACCCCTAACCCTAATCCTAACCTAATCCTAACCCTCAACCATAATCCTACCCGAATCCTAACCCTAATCCTAACCCAAATCCTACCCATAACCCTAATCCTAACCCTAATCTCACCCTAACCTAACCCTAATCCTAACCTAACCCTATAAATTCCTAACCCTATTCCTAAACCTAAATCCTGACCCTAATCCTATACCCTAATCCTAACCTAACCCTAATCCTCACCCTAATCCTAACCCTATCCTAACCCTAATCCAACCCTAACCCTAATCCTAACCCATACGCCCAACCCTAATCCTAACCCTAAGCCCTAACCCCTACCCCACCCTATCCATCCTAACACTAACCCTAAACCCTAACCCTAAACACAAAAATGTGAGGACCTTTTCAAAAATCTGTATAGGGATTTCTAAATGCAATGAAAGATCACTAACAATCTAAAACCCCATCAAAATCCGTCATTCCTTTGGTGGAGCTACGACTGTAGGAAATAAGTTGGTCATTTGGGTGAATTTGTGACCCGTAATTGTTTAAAATCTGTGAAAATTAATGTGAAAATGTTTCCGATCATTCCGACTCTGAGAAAAGAGAGAAACGCGTGTTAGCGAAAGTTCATGTACCAATGTAACAATGTATAACTTATGAACTGGGCCAAGGCTTAGGGTTAATAGGGCGAAAGCCGAGTGATCTACTTGCCCCAGAGTGACATAGGGTTAGGCCGAAAGCCGAGTGATCTAATCGCGTCAAGTGTTGACTTAGGGTTTAGGTTATTGTTAGAGTAGGGTAATTAACTCTAAACACTAACTATTAACCCTAACCCAAACCGTAAATCTCTACCTCTAACCCCTACTCCTAACCCTAATTCCAAACCTACCCTAACCCCTAACCCTAATCCTAACCCTAAAACTAACCCTAACCCTAAACACAAAAATGTGAGGACCTTTTCAAAATCTGTATAGGAGTTTATAAATGCATGCAAGATATCAGTAATAATAAAAAAATATGGGAGGACCTTAAAAAGGTCCTTCACCCGTTCATATCGAGGTCCTCTATTTTAGATAGGAAATTCAATAAAAATGTCCTATAATTTATATAGGATCTTAACTACATACATACATACATACACATAATACATACATACCATACTACATACATACATACATACATACATACTACATACATACATACATACATACAGACATACATACATACATACATACATACATACAGACATACATACAGAATGCCACAAACTGCCACCCCAGAACTCTTTCTGTTTTTACTGTTTTTTACAGAATGTAAACATCCATTGTTTTCAAACTCGTGAACGTGATTTCCGTTAAGGGTCCTTTTTCACTTATGTCAATTTTTTCATTGGCCATTATGATCCCTTTAAAGGACACGATTGTGTTGATGTGTCGGCTAAATACTAATACCTGCTCCTCAAGACCTGGAAAATATGTTTTGTCAAACAGTAGAAGCCAAACGGATTTCCACTTGAAAGACCCCCAAATTTCAATTTTATATGTTTTTATATAAATTGGATAATAAGAGCTATGTTCCGGTCAAAAATTGTATCAGAAATCATGGCCAAAAAAAAAATCCATAGACTGGAATGTTCGGTGAATGCTTGGGATTCCGTGAACGATAATTAGCAGACCGTTCACAGAATCTACTCAGGCCAAACGAAACAAAGACAATTCAACCAAATCATACCCATCCTCCTTACGAGGCCTCCCTTGGGTGGGAAGGGCGCTTGAAGTGAATGATTGGTTCCTACCTGATGAGATAATGACAATGAGATGGAAAGATTAAATTACCAGAAAAAAAGGAGGACTTAGCCGAAAGTGGACGGAATGTATGTCATATGAATGAACTTTGTCTGTCTGTCTGGCTGTCTGTCTGTGCATGTTTGTCTGCGTCATTGTTTATTGGGTCATCTTTTGGAGAAAAAAGCATGTCGTAACACAACAGTGCCTTGCAATGGACCGACGATGGATGGGCTATGGACATACAGATGATGGAAGTACGATGATAAATAAATTAATGAATGGGAATGCGTTATTTTCATCTCAATTTGCGCTCCTGAATAATTTTAAGAAGGGGTCAACATATTAGAACCCTGTTTGACTAGTAAGGGGCATTATTTCTTAGTGCCACATCAACTTAAATCAACGCCGTATCACTTTACTTGATAAAAATACTGATATAGAATGAAATCGTTTGGATTGTATACAGTTATAATACAGAGGTGGTTTTTTTTTTGTCCAAGCAGTATGTATGGCATTATATGTGTGCCGCGTAAATGCCACAGACGCAGGATGATACATGAATGCTGACAACTTACCGTATAATGTAGGTTATGCTTTCGATTTTTGCGGCCGATTGTTAAAAAAATTGTAAACATTGAAATGGCCAGTATATGCCATTTCCGCTTCTTAGCTGGGATGGTTTATTTTGTCATATTTAAACATTTGAATGGGTGTTATCCGGGGGACGCCCCTTTGAAATGGATAGGGGAGGCTTACAGGCTACAGCCTTGTAAAAATAAATCAAGATACTGCTACACACTGTTCTACATGAACCTTGTACTTTTAAAAAGTTTTAACCCTTTTGACAACAAAATATTCAGAAAATGTATCTTTTTTTTCAAGTTAAAAATCATGCATTTTTGAATTACCATATTCGTGATCAGCATGGAAAATGCTGTCCAAAGAAGCTCATATGTCCGTGGCATTTAATGGCTTCCCAAATTACGGCAGGTCATTTCTTCTTCGTCTACTACTTCCCACGTTGTGGACAAGGAGGGTCATGTACCCCCTTACGACATCGTTCAGCTTTGACTTAACATTTTGCGGACACGGGCCGTGAAAAAATATTTAGGGGTGAAAACATCAAATTCTTCTTGATTACTTAAATGTTTCTAAGAGTAAAATATCATATATTTTCGATTGTGGCCACTTTAAAACCCCATATTATCACTGACTTTGGAGAGAAAAATTAGTTTTTTGGCCACTTGTAGCCAAAAAATTTGCCCCGTTTAGGGTGACAAAAATTTTGACTTGCTAATTCCTTGTGAGGTATGAACAGGAATGAAAATACTAGATAGTGACTAATTCTTATGCTAATCATATGACAGGGGTACATTTGTAAATATTTCAAATCATTAAATGGGATAATTCTATTCTTAGTTTGTACAGGGTTAGAAAGTCGGCAGTCAGGGTGACAATTGATTTGGAAAAAATGCAATTGCGCCCAATTTGGATTGAAAAAGCCAAAACTCCTCAATGGTATGAGTTATGGTGATGCTTATTGTTCTTTTGTTCAGGTTTTAAAAGCTAAATAGTGATATAAAACTTGTCTAAGTTGAATGTAATGAAAACAAATAAAGTATAATATGTTACCCCTACCCCTGCATTTCGGAGGGCGTGAAAAAATAAAGGCCTTCGCAAAAACATAAGTCCTTCAAAACTGGAGGTGTTAAGGCTAAACACAGGTATAAACTTGTATAGCCAAGACCGCCCTCTAGGCGAAGTTTATATTTGTTTAGGCCCTGAGAGTCCCGTTTTTGAAGGACTTATTTTTTTTGCGACGATTTTTGCTCAAATTTGAGGACGTCGGGCAGAAATATGCATGTAACAGTGTGCTATGGGAAAAATTTTCAAGTTAATAATTATGCATTTTTATTTCAGATTCAGTTTCTACACAAAATTTCACCTAGAAAATGGTATTTTAAGTAGGAGATCTTTCCCTTTAAAGTTTTCACCATTCTGGTCCACCAAAACCAACGCAAGTCAAAGCTGAACGCTGAGTCTTCGAGAAATAACTTTCCAGAAGGATTTTTTTGCACGGAAATTTATACCCCACATGAAGGGCCCAACAATATCAATAAGCAATAGAATTCCACAAAGAAGAATAAAAATTAGGGGCCAAACATTATTTTCAAGCCTGTAAACAAACCCAGGGGTAAAAAAAGTTGAGTGCCCCCTGGGGACGTAACGAGCTAATTGAATCGGGGATAAAAATTTCCAAGTCGTCCATACCTTGCCGTGGCCGGCTCGTAGGTGACTTTAACAAAAGATCTAGGGCGACTTACGAGAAAACAGGCGCGTTACGCTCTGGACTTAGTTCGTTTTGAAAATTCCAACTTGCTGTGGCCTGGCTGGTCCTCATGACCGAAAAACCAAAGCAGGTGCCAAAGGGACCAAAAAACAAGCCAAAATTACTGAGAAAAAGGTTGCTTGTAGCCCTTAAAGCCGGGGAAACAAAAACAACTTTATTCCATTTCGTCAAGATATTTCAGCACAAGCCGTCCTCCGACCCCCCCCCCCCCCCTCGGCGCCTGGCGAGAACCTTCCAAGGTAGGTTGGCATTATCGCGCGTGCATATGGTGTGAGAGAACCGCTACCTCGGTGTGTGTAAATACCTGAAATGTTATATTATAGCGCAACCAATAATGTGCAAACCTTCCCATCATGCGATGCGTTTGTTGAACGTGTTGCAGTATGGATTATTCTGTGGCAGGGTCTCGTCATGCATCATGAAACATTTTTTTTTTTAAAACTTGACCTATAAAAATCGAAAACCTGGTTTTCTCCAGCGAAAACCTTGGTTTCTCAAAACTGGCCTTTTTTCAAATTGAGAACCCATTTTTTCTCGATTAAAAAACAAGGTGTTTAATGTGATTAAGGCCATTGCAGTTTTGATTGAAAAAACACAATGCTTTTTCGATCGAGACACCAGGTTTCGATTGAAAAACCTGTTTTCTCGAAATATCGGCCTTATCTAATTTGAGAAACCAGGTTTCTCGATCGAGAGAAAACCAGGTTTTAAAACCAGAATCAAATTCGAAAAAAACAGGTCTTTGTTAGAACAAGAAAAGTCATGGTTTCTGGGCGACAAGATTTCAGAAGGCGGGGTAAATGTTTTCTCGGATGAGAACACCGTTTCATCAAAACTTGGTTTCTCAAATAAAGAAAACCATGTCTTTTGGAGAAGGAAATGCGAGAAACCAGATTTTCGGTCAAAAAATCAAGATCAGACTTAGGGAGTGTAAGTTTAGATGTGAGCTTCCCGGGGGCCGGGTGCCAATCCGAGGGATTGGTCTAACTTAATTGGCCAACCTGTTTTATCGACGAAAAACCAGATTTTTTTTTTCAATCAAGAAACCCGGTGTGAAAGCGACTATTAGGCGGGAGCCATAGTCGGGCTCCATGCCTCAATAGACGATAACGGAATTGGAATAAAGCGTGAAAACTACATGTTTTTTTTTTGCATGAAGAGTCAACGAAATTGAGTGCCCTATTCGTACCGTTTGTAGCCGCCACTGTGAGAAGTACGCCGGGATATATAACGTCTACAACCGGTTTCTCAAATTCCAAAGGCAAATTAAAAAAAATAGCTGGTTCTCAGCGTTTTTTTTCAAATGAGGCATATCAAATTCGAAAAACCTGTGTTTTTCGAATCCAAGAAACCTGGTTTTTCCAAATGCAGTCGAAAACAAAACATTTTGTAAATCAAAAAAAAATGGTTTCTGGACCATTTGTTTGAAGCAAGTTTTTGAAACCTCTTTTTTCCAGCAAGAAATCTGCTTTTTTTGGTCCGAATACCACAGGTTTTCAAAAACTTGGCATTTCATAATTTGATGAAACCATTTTTTTATTCTCGAAAAAAACAGGTTTTTCATGATTTATGCTACCAAAGTATTTGAGAACCTGATTTCTCGGGCGAGAAACCAGGTTTCTCGAATACTTGGTTTCTCAAATTTCAGAAAACCGTTGTTTTTAATGGAGCAATTCGGGAAAAACAGGTTTTTCGAAAACGGAACCTAAAAACCAGTTTTGTTTTTTTTTTAATTCAAGAAACCTGGGTTTTCGAGAAAGCCAAGTTTCATCGAGAAACCCATTATTTTAGCCGAAAACCCAGTTTTTTTTTTTAATCTAGGCTTTTCAAATTCGAAACCTTAATCGAAAAACAGTTTTTTCAAATTTGAATAGCGAAGTATTTGAGAAAAACTAGCTTACTCGGCCGATAAACCAGTTTCTAAAAAACTTATTCAAATTGATGCATGTTTTCGCAAAAACTAGGCTTATCAAATTCGAAAAACTGGGTTTTTTCCAAATTTGAGAACCTTAACCTGGGTTCCAGAAGCCGAAACATGCTGGTGCTGATAGTCATATATTATCGCACAAAAGATCTAGTTCATTCAATTTCAAGATTCATTTGTCTACTATATGGCAATGAACGTCGAGATTTACATGTATGAAGTTACTCCAATTTTAGTAAAAAAAAAAAAAAAAAAAAAAAACCCCAAAATCGGAGGGTCTGCGGAATCGCAAAAACTCCAAAATCGGAGGTTCTGCGATTGCTCTCTAAATATTATTATTTATAATTCCAAACACTCCAACATCGGAGTTTCATCATATAATAACGACAACACTCCAAAATCGGAGGGTCTGCGGACATCGCAAAAACTCCAAAATCGGAGTTCTGCGAGCTTTAAATAATTATATTAATAGTTTCAAACACTCCAACATCGGAGTTTCATCATAAATACCCACACACTCCAAAATCGGAGGGTGCGGGACATCGAAAACTCCAAAACGGAAGGTCTGCGTATCTTTAAATATTCTTTTATATTCCAAACACTCCAATATCGGAGTTTCAGGTATATACGCACACACTCCAAAATCGGGGGTTTGCGGACATCGCACAAACTCCCAAAATCGGAGGTTCTGAGTATCTTTAGATCTTTCTCAACAGGGTATGCAGGGTCCATTGTTACTGCCCACACGGTGAAAATATTTCAAGCTATATCACGGAGTATTACTTACCCGGATGAGCTATAGATTGGACATACTTAAGGGCAACATACTCACCTCGATCAATGATTTTTAAAGATGTAGGTCGCTGAATACATTTGCCTGTCTCTGGTGAAATGAATAGATAGGGGTGTTTAAAGACAATTTGCGGATTTAGGTTATGAACAAATTAGGTAAGTCCCTGCCATGGGGTTTCTTTCATGAATTGGTCCCTTTACATGTCTTTTTCGAAAAAAAACTCATTAAGTTTAATGATGTCAAAGTTAATTGAACCACACAGTAGAATTCAAGATTTGTTTTATCGCGAACGAGGAAAGAAATTACGGCGCCAAGCGGCAGGAAATAAACATCGAAATCTATTCAACTGCGTGCACAATAACAGAGACCAGATGTCAAAGAAGGTGAGTGTGCCCGGGCCGATTGTTGAAGATCATTAGCTCCATTGTTCGCTTGAGCATGTTTAGGTATGTGTATATCCATGGTCACTGATATTTCTGGAAATAAATTGAGTTGCATTTATTCATTTTCTAGCAAATGTGCACTCTTGTAATGTGGGGGACCCACAAGCTGTTCGTGGTAAGATAAATTATTGTTTTAATGTCTGTGAAGGAATAAGTAATCCCCGACGGTCTGTAGCACGAAAATTTATTACAAGGCAAACATTGTATCATGTACCATGGCCCTAGCATCTCAAGCCAATTTGGATTCATGAATTGGTCGAAATGCTTTTGTTTACTATGGCAATGACAAGAATTGACTGAATATGATAACTATCTCCCTGGCGTCTCCTCTTGGTCTTTGTAGCGTATACCTTAATTCAGGGCTTGTTGTAGGCACCCAGTTTTCGTTTGGGACCCCATTGGAAATAAAGTGCATATTTAGCCAAATTTAGGGGTAAATCCCAATATTCATGTGTATTTATTTTACTGCCTGCTGTAGCAGAGCGGCCTCGTTGACTTGGTCTTGGGATCATTTGCCAAATTGTGTCAGGTTGGATTCATCTCTTGGACCATTTCCAGGTGGGTACCCATTTCGCAGACGTTCCACAGATGGGTCCTTTGTCATCTGGTGGGTGGGGGAATACGTACCTCCGTTTTACTGCTATGTAGTAATGTAAGAGCAGGGGTGCCCCCACCCCCCGGGGGGGGGGTACTCAGTGGAAAAGGGTTGGTACATATATGCCGCCGATTATGGGTCACATTTTCACGCCTGACAATGGGTCATTTTCACACCATGCTACTTCATAAGCTTTCATAGATGGGTCATGTTTAGGTCATTTGTACATATAAATGGTCCATTTTCAATTTGGTCACAATGACTATGGGAAAAGGGGTCAATTTATGATTTTCGGAGAAAGTTACTATGACAAATGGGCCGATGCCCGTCCCCGATAGTGCGAAGATATACTAAATACTATGAAAATGGTGGAAATTTCAAAACGTCAACTATGAGAGGCCTAAATGGGTTGAAATTTAGAAGGCCAACTATATAAATGTGGGTCATATTTTGGACAATTGGTCATCAAGCCAAGTTTGAGAAACTGCTTCGAGCCAAGCACCAGGCTTCTGTTATTATGGTGCAAATACATTGTTTTTTTGCTTGAATTTTCGCGGACGAATCTTAACATACCACAGGATTTTTTCACGCGAAGATTTAGCGAAATAAGAGGAAATGATGTGCAAAATGGGATGGCAATCCACCGGTTGCCACACCATTTGGAAATCATCACACAAGTTCATAAACACGGGTGGTGTCGTCGAAAATACATGTAACTGTAAATAAAAATTTTGCTCGATAAAAACTGGAGGATACCAAACGGCTTGAAGATGTGAGACACATCAACTTTTGTGGTTTTATTTAGCACAACTTCCATGTGGTTTAGTTCGAAAAGGCTGTAAAAACGTCACAACCGCCCCGGCTGCAATAAATGCTTAGTTAGTGCACCACTGCCTCGGTCAGTGTTGTCTTCATAGCTAGAAAAATAAATTACCAATTGCCTTTGTTTAGAATACTTGAACAAATAAGTAAAGATTCTATTAGAAAGAGGCACTGCTCCCAAAGCATAAACAAAGTTGTAAAGAAGAAAGTAAGTGTACCTGGGTTCTGCAAAAGTTGCAATGTTTAGTTGGAGGAAATCTGATCTGTCCACCAGCTTTAAAAGGGGCACCAGTGTCCATCTCATACGTGTGCAGAGTCCGAATAATTAACGCTAATAACCTAAATGGAAATTCCAAATGACCCCGCTCTTTGTGACGTCCATGGGTCAGTGGTTCGACCACAATCTGTTCGACCATTTTGGAAACACTTCTGTCGCATTCCTGTTGCATTATTCCTACATAACACGAGGGACAGGGTCACACGCAAGCGCAATCTGAATGTGATTCGGGAACTTCGAAAACCGTCTGCTGATGTTCCAAAAATTCAGAGCAACCAATCATCCTCTGCCACACTACACAAGCGTTTATTCATTTGTAGTACTCAGTCATGGGTTCTCGCTCTGCTACTGATGTTAATATCATAATAGGAAATATTACATAGTTTACAGACCTCTGCGAGTCAACCGAAGATGCAAAAGCGAATATATGGCACTATACTCGCTATTATGCGTGAACCTCGTGCAATGAATCAAGCCATGATAATGGTCCCCGGTAATGGTTTTATTTCGATCGTACAAAACCGCTGGTGTTTTCGTGGTTAATACGATAAAAAAAACGAAGAGTTGCCCAGGGGGAGGTTGGCCCAAGAAATCCCAATTTTAGACGTCGCACTGGTTTATAGCACGCAATTGACCGAGGGTTTTTAACTCCAGTTATTGCCGGGGGAGGGGTGGGCTGCAGCCGTAAAACAAAGTTGGGGGTCCATAGAAACCCCCCACACCAATTGGTAACTTAAGTGCTAACATGTTACATCTGAAATGTGACAAAATATGCCGATTTTTCATGCAATGAATTACTTAAATGACAAAAAAGGGGTTTTCTTAAAATGGGAGCAAACAAAAGTGAGAGCTGCAAACAAAATATTTTCTTTTTTGGGGGGGGGGGTGTTACAACAACAAAAACAATGCAACCCTATTTTTTAAGCTTAAAGACAATCCAACATTTGACCACTATTTGTGACGGCCATTGGCACAAAGGAACCTCATCACATTCCTTTGAATGAAATTGTGTATTTATAGTTATCAAAACATTTGACAAGAAATAAACTTTGTGTACCAATTTATGACACCACAAGATTAATAAGTATACAATTGGTGAGAATTTCACTATAAGTCAAAGGATTACAGCACAAACCAGTTAAACCAAACAGCAGTTTGTCACGCCACGCACCACACAACAAACACATACACACACACGCGGCGTATTAACTCCCAGGATTTGCAAATCCCCAGACCTTCAAGCCAAAAAGAGGATAACGTAAGGCCTCTAAAAGAGAGAGGGAAGAATTTTTGTTGTAATTGTTTGATTTTAATTGTCCGCATCAGAAAAATGGTGAGACATGGTTTTAAATTTTTATTTGTCAGGAATAGACCCCATAGAGTTCTTTATGAGCATCTAATGGTTAATTAATACCACAATAGAAGCCCATACCATACAACATTCAGGATTGAAAACCTATATAATTAGAAAATTGAACACCCCAAAAAAATGACCTTTCCCAAAAGGGGGAGTAGGTACAAGACATCTGATATTTTTTAAGCCGATGTATAAGGGGGAGGATACAGAAGCTGTAACAACAAAAACCTACCACACTCCACCCATTTGCTGATTCACAAATCATATCCAAGGCCCCACCCTCAGGCTCCGCCCCACCCCATCAATCCTCCTCCGACACTGAACTCCCTTCCCACACAGTGAAATAGTAACAATACCCACTCCCACCCGACTTCCTTACACCTGAAATCACACCATAAACCCATTGAAATATATGATAATTTACTGTCAAGTACAGGCCCAGAGGTACAGGCCTACTAAACCATGAACTCACTGTAGCCGAAGTAGGCCATGCGCTGTAATGTCGTCTCTGTACATATAAAACAGCTCACATTACCAAAATTCGGCATCCACACCACTCTCATGATCACAGTGATACGGCCGCTTTGTCGATTGATTTTGGAACCTTCTGAAGATCTTGATCTTTAAAAAATATACATGATTAGGAAGGAAAACCATTACTAAATAATGCTATACCTTTTGACAATTCTGGGGAAAAGATTAATAAATATATACATCCTCCAGGGAAAAGATAATAAATATATAAATCATTGTCTACCGGAG
>JAMKCH010031509.1:0-18017 GCA_023653785.1 Ophioderma brevispina | reverse complement strand
AATGTCCTTAATTTCATTCTACAATTTTATAATAGCATTTCAAGCCTTAATCCTTTCCCACTCATGAGGACCATGGTTCCTATATCCCATTCTTCACTTATGGGGATCCCTAGAGTAAACTCACCAAATGGCATTAATCTCATTCCACAATTTTGTATTAGCATTTCAAGCCTTATCCTATCTCCCTCATGACGACCCTGGTTCCTAGATCCCATCTCACTTATGAGGACCCTCTAGGTAAAACTCACAAATGTCCTTAATCTCAATCTACAATTTTGTATTAGCATTTTCAGCTTAATCCTATCTCGCCATGAGGCCCCGGTTCTAAATCCCATCTCACTTACTAGTGTTGCAAGCACTTACTCCTATCCACTCATGAGGACCCGGATCCTAAATTCATCTCACGTATGGGGACCCTCTAGAGGAAAATAGCAACTGTCCTTAATCTCATTCTACCAATTTTGTATAGCATTTGAAACCTTAATCCTATTCACTCATGAGGACCCTGGTTTTTTTTTTGTTCCCCCCCATAAAATCCCATCTCACTTATTCGGACCCTCTAGGGTCCAATAACCAAATATCTTCATTTCATTCGACAATTTTATATAATAACATTTAAGGCCTTTAATCCTATCTCACTCATGAGGACCAGGATTAATCCTATCTCACTCCTGAGGACAGGGTTCATTAAGTGCCATCTCACTTATGGGACCGCTCTAGAGTAAAACCGCCAAATGTCTAAAATTTCATTCTACAAGTATATCTCTGAGTTTCAAGCCTTAATCCTATCTCATCATGAGGACCAGGGTATAATATCACATCTCACTTATGGGGACCTCTAGAGTAAAACTCCACCCAAATGTCCTTAATTTCATTCTACAATTTTATAATAGCATTTCAAGCCTTAATCCTATCTCACTCATGAGGACCCTGGCTTCCTATTATTTCCCATCTCAATGATGGGGAACCCTTAGGGTTAAACTCACCCAAATATCCTTATTTCATTACGACAATTTTATAATAACATTTCAGGCCTTAATCCTACTCACTCTTGAGGACCATGCTTAATCCTATCTCACTCACTCATGAGGACAGGGTTCCTAAGTGCCAATCTCACGTATGGGGACCCTCTAGAGTAAAACGCAAAGTCCTAAATTTCATCTACAAGTATATCTCTGAGTTTCAAGCCTTAAGCCCATCTCCCTCATGAGGACCAGGGTTTCTCAAATCACATCCTCATTTATGGGGGACCATCTAGAGTAAACTCACCAAATGCCTTAATTCATTCTACAATTTTATAATAGCATGCAAGCCTTAATTTTCATCTTCACTAATGAGGACCAGGGGAGGGCGGCCAAGAAAATCAAGGATTTCAGATGTCGCCATTGGTTTACACGTAAAAGCGAAAATCTTGCGAAAAATCTGAAGTTTTTATATGTTGTCAAGGAATATTTCGTTATTCCAACACCGTTGGAGTTGAAGAATCAACTCCACTGGAAAGCGTTAGTGTGATTTTTTGTTGTAATGAATACCGAACCGAGACAGCGTAGTATGTGGGTCATGGGAACACCCATGACCGACCCACATCAAGCACCCAAATTGGTTGTGGTTTGCACTCAGTATTGCTGTAATTTCTTTTCATTTTTTGGTTGGAGTTGCTATAATGAATTGAGGATCTTGGCCGCACCGCCTGTGAGGACCCTGGTTCCTATATCCATCTCACTTATGGGGACCCTCAGTGTAAAACTCACCAAATGTCCTTAATCTTAGTCTACAATTTTGTATATTAGCATTTTAAGAACCTTGAATCCTAATCTCCCTCATGAGGACCAGGGTTCCAAATCCCATCTCACTTATGTGGGACCACCCTCTAGAGTAAACTGCCAACTGGTCCTAAATTTCATTCACAAGTATATCTCTGCGTTTCAAGCCTTAATCCTATCTCACTATGGACAGGTTCCTAAATTCATCTCACTTATGGGGGACCCTCTAGAGTAAATTCACCCCAAGTCCTTAATTTTTCATCTACAATATTATAATAGCATTTCAAGACTTAAGCCTTATCTCACTCATGATGACCCTGGGGTCTATATCCCATTTCACTTATGGGGACCCTCCAAATGTCCTTAATCTCATTCTACAATTTTGTATTCGCATTTTTAAGTCGTAATCCTATCCCACGTCCATGAGGACCCGGGTTCCTAAATCCCATTCCACTATGTGGACCGTCTATAGAAAAACCACAAATGACCTACAAATTTCCTTCGTATCATTATATCTCAATGTTGGAAGCCTTAATCCTATCTGCACTCATGAGGACCGGATTCCTAAATCCCATCTCACTTATGGGGACCTCTAGAGGAAACTCCCAAGGTCCTTAATCTCATTCTACAATTTTGTATTAGCATTCCAAGCCTTAATCCGATCTCACTCATGAGGACACTGGTTCCTATATCCATCTCATTATGGGGACCCTCTACGGTAAAACTCTCAAATGTCTTAAATCTCATTCTACAATTTTGTATTAGACATTTGTTAAAGCCTTTAATCCTATCTCACTCATGAGGACCTGGTTTCCTATATCCCGTCTCACTTATGGGGACCCTCTAGGGTAAACTCACCAACTGTCCGTAAAGTTCATTCTACAATTTATATAACAATTTCAAGCCTATCATTATATTCACTCATGAGGACCAGGCTTAATATTATCTCACTCATGAGGACCTAAATCCCATCTCACTTAGGGGGACCCTCTATAGTAAACCTACAAATGACCCTAATTTCAATTCGTCTATTATATCCAATATTTGCAAGCCTTAATCCTTTCTAACTCATGGGACCGGATTCCTAATCCCATCTCACTTATGGGGACCCTCTAGAGGAAATCACCAAATGTCCTTAATCTCAGTCTACAATTGTATTAGCATTTAAACCTTAATCTTATCTCAATCATGAGGACCCGGGTTCCTAAACCCATCTCACTTAGGTGGGACACTTCTATAGTAAACCTACCACAGACCTAAATTTCATTAGTGATTATATCTACAATGTTGTAAGCCTAATCTATCTCACGTTCATGAGGGCCCTGGTTTCTATATCAATCTCACTTATGGGGACCTCTAGGGTAAAATCACAAATGTCCTAATTTCATTTACAAGTTATAATAACATTTCAAGCCTGAATCTATATCACTCATGAGGACCAGGCTTGAATCCCTATCTCATCATGAGGACCAGGGTTGATAAATCCCATTCACTTATGGGGACCCTAGAGTAAACTCAAAAAATGTCCTTTAATCCATTCTTACTTTCGGTAGTCAGCATTATAAGCCTTAATCCTATCTCACTCATGAGGACCCGGGTTCCTATAACCCATTCTCACTAATGGGGACCTCTAGATAAACCCTACCAAATGTCCTAAATTTTATTCTAAATTAAGATATCTCCTGCGTTTCAAGCCTTAATCCTATCTCACTCATGAGGACCAGGGTTCTTAAATCCCATGTCATTATGGGGACCTCTAGAGTAAACCTGCCAAATGTCCTAATTTTCACAAAGTTATATCTCTGCGTTCAAGCCTTAATAGCGATATCACTCATGAGGACCCGGTTTCCTAAATTCCCATCTCACTATGGGGACCCTCTAGGGTAAACTCACCAAATGTCCTTAATCTAATTCTACAATTTTGTATTAGCATCTTTAAGCTTTTAATACTTATCGCACTCATGAGACCCCGGATTCATAATCCCCTCTTCACTTATTGGGACCCTCTAGGCGTAAACTCACCAAATGTCCTTATCTCAATCTACAATTTTGTATTAGCATATCAATGTCCTTAATCCTATTCACTCATGGGACCCTGGTCCTATATCCATCTTATATGGGGACCCTCTAGGGTAAACTCACCAAATGTCCTTAATCTTATCGTACAATTTTGTATTAGCATTTTAAGCCTTAATTCCTATGCGCACTCATGAGGGAACCGGGTTCCTAAATCCCATCGCACTTATGAGGGACCTCTGTTAGAAACCCCACCATAGTCCTTAATTTCAGTCACAATTTTGTATTAGCATTTCAAGCCTTAATGCCTATCTCACTCATGAGGATTCCTTCGGGTCCTAAATACCCTACTCCACATATGAGGACCATATTGTAAACTAGTATTTTCTATTATCTCTCTCTGAGTGGGATTTCTCCCTATCCAAAAAAGTGGATGATGGGTAGTGACCAATGAACGTGTGTGGCATAAGGTGAAGAATGATGGACGGCCTCAGGAAACGGGGCCCCCCTTTTATCCCCCCCCCCCCCCCCCCCCCCCCCCCTGCCCCCCCCCCCCCCCCCTCCCTCTCCCCCCCCCCCCCCGCTGGCCCGAGTCCGCCCCCCGCCCCTGAGTCTGGTGGTTGCGACCTACCCTGGCGGTCCTCACGATGGAGAAAAAGGATATAGCCCATTTCGCACGTTTAGGTCATACACGCCATTGGAAATACACATCGTGAAAGCATCATGGGTGAAATGTATGACGCTACTGTGCCGTCCGTATCGCATAAAACACAAATACATATCCCATATACAGGTAGCGCGATTTCAAATAGCGCATGGTCAGACAAAATGATTTTAAATCGTTTATGCTTATTATAATTCTGTTTTCTCATGAAAACCACTCCATATGTGTTCAATAATTGTTTTTTAGCATTATATTATGTAAGTTATTCTGATTCAGGTTCTCCTTTAAGGGCAAACAAACATTTTTCTTGGCCTAACAGTAGTGAGAATCAGCGGAAATCAGGGATTTGTCATTGGATGTAAATCAAGAAATAGTTGTAAATTTAGCTATTTTACTGTTTTTTGATCTTGTGGAAGTCCCGTCAATTCACGCTGGTCGGTGACGAAAT
This sequence comes from Ophioderma brevispina, assembly GCA_023653785.1. NCBI lineage: Eukaryota > Metazoa > Echinodermata > Ophiuroidea > Amphilepidida > Ophiodermatidae > Ophioderma > Ophioderma brevispina. The sequence goes on along the minus strand of JAMKCH010031509.1, from coordinate 13,126 downwards.
TCCATTGCCGACTTAAAACTCACTCATTGAGCAATTCGGATGGGACCTATGCATAGTGCTCGAACACAAAAAAAGTAAAAGTAAAATAGTGTAACAGTATTGATCAGGATGTGGAGACTTGAGTTTTTTGAAATATCGTTTCAAAAGGTACTCTATATGTTCACCCGTACTTTTTTATGGTTGTCTCATTGGAAGTCTTCCGAAAGGCAGAAATAGAAAGCGCGCCCCTTAGATTGTTTAAAAACAATAAATTTGCTACCTTTAATTATCAAACTGGAAAATGCGCAGGGATAGGATGAAGAGTCAGGTTTCTTTAGCAATGTTTATTCAGGATTTGTCTGTTTAAAATTACAGGGAGTTTATTCCTGCATGCAACGGTTGCCAAAGAAGTATGGGAAACCATTTGGGTAGGATATATAACCGCACTCTTAGGCCTACTTTGTTACACAAAATTTTCCGAATGTCAATTGGCACGGAACAACAGACCCTGTAAAGAAACTGAGTACCCCCCAAGAGAGTGTCCTTGCTACCATAGCAAAATGTAACGGAAAAATAAACCGTGACTTTGTAGATGAGGCCATTTTTGGGTCAGTGCTGTGAAACAATGATGCCTTCTATGCGTCTATACTTGTGTCCAGGGTCACAGATGCCTTCAACCCTCAATGGAGAACACAATAGACAGATGTGTGGTAGGACACTCAGTCACACGGACACTGTATATTTAAGAAATAAAGGGTGATGCAGTATCCTTTATGGGCGAATAATGTGTCCGAGGTCGGGAAAAAATAAATAATGGACGAGGCGCAGCCGAGTCCATTATTTTATTTTTTCCGGCCGAGGAAACCCTTTATTTCTATTCTGTTACCGAAAACAGCGTGATATAATGAGAAAATGCATTCGCGACCCATTATTGCAGAGTAATGGGCCGTAAACTGACCAATCAGAATGCAGCATTTTCAGTAATGGGCAGTAGAGGTAGTAGAATATGTAATAACGTCCTCCAATCCACAGATTGACATGGAAGTTTATGAGATATGGTCACAGACCCTGTAAAGAAACTGAGTGTCCCCCATGAGAGAGTGTCCTTGCTACCATAGCAACATGTACGTAATAAACCGTGACTTTGTAGATGAGGCCATTTGGGTACAATGCTGAAACAAATGATGCCTTCAGCACTCATTTGGGAACAAAATAGACAGATGGGTGGTAGGACACTGTATTTTATGACACCAGATTAGAAATAATGCTCATGTGAGAAAGAAGACCTCACTTTTATCCGGATAACGGTCACAAATACAGAGTTGAAAATTGCTAATATTTGATCCTTTCCAACTGCACAAAATTTATAGACATGATAGACTTAATTTAAAAAAAAAAGATAGTACATTTTGCCTCAAAGTTTAAGATAACCGTTTATCAAACTTAATTAATATCAAGCTTATTTAATATTTTGGATGCTTTTCTCTTTCTTTTGTTTTAAATTAGGATCTATGTAGGTTCTCAGCCAATGTTTTTTACATCTGACCTGGATCTAGCTAGACATATTCTTGTCAAGGATTTTCCCAGTTTTCATAGCAGGAAGGTAAAATAATAATAAGCGCGCTTTCTCATTATAATCCATTAAAAATCTCATTAAAAATCATGCACTTCGTAATAGAAATATGACACTTGGCACGTGCTTAAAGGTGCATTTCGTGATTCCATCACCTTCTATTTTTTTTCATTTTTCACTAGATATCCTTGAGAAAAGCTTATTACAAAATTTGAGTTGATCCCAAGCTTGCGGTTTTGTGTTATGAGCAATTGTTTGTTTCCCATAGTCCCAAAGGCCACTGTGCTGTAATTTGCATGCGGAAGTGCAAGCGGAGATTTGCAGTACCGCATGCGGAAGTGCAAAGAAAACGGTCCAAAAATAGTTCCAATTTCTTACAGATGCGACCGATTTGCACGTAAGATTAGGTACACGTGGATTACTAAGGCTAACGGTTCAGATGATATAAAAATCTCAACTTTTTAGGCAAGTCGGGGGGACGAGGTTGTGGATCACGAAATGTCCCTTTAATATGGGCTACACTTTTTTTTTTTTTTTTTTTTGACATGATAGACTTAATTTTAACAAAAAAAGATATTACATTTTGCTACAAAGTTTAAGATAACCGTTTATCAAACTTAATTAATATCAAGCTTATTTAATATTTTGGATGCTTTTCTCTTTCTTTTGTTTTAAATTAGGATCTATGTAGGTTCTCAGCCAATGTTTTTTACATCTGACCTGGATCTTGCTAGACATATTCTTGTCAAGGATTTTCCCAGTTTTCATAGCAGGAAGGTAAAATAATAATAAGCGCGCTTTCTCATTATAATCCATTAAAAATCTCATTAAAAATCATGCACTTCGTAATAGAAATATGACACTTGGCACGTGCTTAAAGGTGCATTTCGTGATTCCATCACCTTCTATTTTTTTCTTTTTTCACTAGATATCCTTGAGAAAAGCTTATTACAAAATTTGAGTTGATCCCAAGCTTGCGGTTTTGTGTTATGAGCAATTGTTTGTTTCCCACAGTCCCAAAGGCCACTGTGCTGTAATTTCTGTCCGTTTACAAAATTGCAAATTTCCAGGTATTTACAACGACTGATTTATTTGCACTTCCGCATGCGGTACTGCAAAGATCCGCTTGCAGTTCCGCATGCGGAAGTGCAAATGTCCGCGTGCACTTCCGCACGCGGATGTGCAACATTTCCTTTGCATTTCCGCAGGTCCGCTTGCATGCGGAAGTGCAAAGATGCACGCGGACATTTACACTTCCGCATGCGGAAGTGCAAGCGGAGATTTGCAGTACCGCATGCGGAAGTGCAAAGGTCCGCTTGCATGCGGAAGTGCAAAGATGCACGCGGACATTTACACTTCCGCATGCGGAAGTGCAAGCGGAGATTTGCAGTACCGCATGCGGAAGTGCAAAGAAAACGGTCCAAAAATAGTTCCAATTTCTTACAGATGCGACCGATTTGCACGTAAGATTAGGTACACGTGGATTACTAAGGCTAACGGTTCAGATGATATAAAAATCTCAACTTTTTAGGCAAGTCGGGGGGACGAGGTTGTGGATCACGAAATGTCCCTTTAATATGGGCTACACGTGACTATTTTAAAACAATACCCCAGTTGGATTTGGCCTGTGGTGGCCGCAGTGGCCATTTTCAAATTGGCCACCATTTTTTTCAATGCCTCATATCTCGGTTACTAATACTGACAGAAGCTTGATATGCGTCTTTACCTGTGTTCAGGGTCACATAATCTAGATATGACACAAACTCGTGAGGTCATTGTGGCGCCAATTTACACTAAAACTAATATAGCTTTGCACAAAAATAATATCAACTTGAATTTTGTTTTTATTCATATGTTTTCAGGGTCAAATAATCCAAATATGATATTTACACTCCAATCTCTTTGTTCAAAATAATGATACTGAAATGATTTTTGTATCTATACCTGATGATGTCAGGACCAACTAAATTAATCACTACAATAATAATAAGATAATTTCTCCAATATTATTATTACTATTTAGCATAATATTAATTTCTTATAAAGCGCGACATACCCATCAACGTGCTCAGTGCGCCGTGGTGAAGCGCCTCAGCCTGTTACAAAACAACGAATAAATCCTTAAGTCCAAAGATAGATTTATGGAAAGAAATCCGATTTCAGATGTAGGAGGAAACCGATCACGTATTGATTGGCAATCAAATTCAAGTACAGCACTAGCGTACAAGAAACCGAACCAGGGCCGTGTTGACGAAAGGCAGGCGATCGACTGCTATAACATTATAAACTTGCATGTGGTTTATGAAAATAGCATCCTTGGTCAAAAGTCCAAACAGAAATTGTAAAAAGACATTAACATCAAAATGATATTGCACATAAAAAGAGTACCAACACTGGAGACCGCAGTGCAGTGGAAGAAGGACTCAACAATGTCCCGAGTCTATTCCAACAATTCTGTCAGTCTACTGATCGAGCTACTGCTGGAGAGGAGTCGCATCATCCACTGTAGTCTTCAATTGTATTATTGCACTGAATTACAGTGTAATGATTCCTAATAAAAACATTAAAATGAGGAAAAAGAGTATGTTATCACTTGTAGACATTACTGATAAGTTCAAATGTCTTGTGGTCAAGCATTCGATTTCACGTCTTTCACAGACTCCATTTTTAACTGTGTTTTAGTTTATATATATCATCGTTAATGTAGGTATTAATAGTAAAAGGCAGAGGTTATTCACTCAGAAAAGGTATAGAAATTGGAAACATTTTAACAACACAAGATGCACTAGCCTATAGTATTTGTTGTGAGTAGGATACGTGCATGTTATATGGGTCTAGGCGTCAAACAATTATTAAAGCATCAGAGTTGCCAAAGCCAGAAGACTTTGGATGGGCTTTCGAAACGAACATAGCGAAGATGAAATGGAAGACTTCCATTATGGTTGAACCGTTATCGTGCAATCATCAGTTGTGTGTACCCACGGATGCAGATCGCGGGCAGTGAATATGTAAGAAGGGGGTCTACGCATTTATCGAAGTTCGTTTATCCGAAGGATCGTATTCCGAGGTTGTTTATCCGAAGGTTCATTATTCCGAGGATTCATTAATCCGAAGGTGCGTTTATCCGAAGGTTCGTATCCGAAAAGCAATAAGGTTCGTTTATCCAGTATTCGATAATCCCGGAAGGTTCGTTTTATCCGAAAAGAAATAAGGTTCGTTTATCCGGAAAATTGAAAAGTGTTTGTAATCCGAATGTTCGTTTATCCGAAAAAAAAAAATAGTTCGTTTATCCGAAAAACGAAAATGACCAGAGCGTTTTGAAATTAGTTCGTGTATCGAAAATGAAAATATGGTTCCGTTAAATTAGAAAAAGGAAATAGCGGTTCTAAGGTTTATCATTCCATCAGTGTAGAGAATATATAAAAGAAGACATGTGACTTGACAATGATGTGATTATGAAGTCGCAACCATCACGAGGCAATCATCTTTTTATATATATCTCTTCACTGGGGACGATCAACTTGTATTGGAATTAAGCCAGTCGCAAACCTCTCTCTCTATCTCTCTCTCTCTCTCTATATAATATATATATATAATTATATATTATATATATAGAAGATATATATATTATATTATATATTATATATATATAAGATATTATATATATATATATATATATTAATTATACTATTATAGTAATTATATAATATATATTTATTATACATATTATATATATATGAATATAAATATATTAATAAAATATATTATACATATCTTATATATATGAGGTGACATTTGTTTATGTTAATGGCGACCCTGTGGTGTAAGAAAGAAACTGGCAGGCAAAAGCACCGATACTTTGCATGGGGATTAGGGGGAATTCTGTTTTGCTGTTGTAACTTTGTTTCGAATTAAATAAATACAACTTTCTTATCAAGCATAATAAGCTAATGCTCCAGCGCATTTTGTGACCAATTTAGATCAGGAAAGATCTGCAAGGTAATTTATAACCAGTTTTATGTGGTCATGTGGTCTGCACAGAAACTACTGTAATATTTTGCCTGCCAAATATACAAACAGACGGCGTCCTGAATGTCAACAAGTGACCGTATAGGTCGCTCACTATATAGGCAGGGGAGACGTCAGTACAGGGACACGGTATTTCATGACACCTGTGTGAAAGAATGTCACCATATATCTCACCATACTTCGAGATTAGGGTCGCAATTTTAGGCATTGCCAAGAAAGGCGTACCCTATGGTCGTTTATTAAGGGGTACGGAGAGATTTTTAAGTTTTTCGAAAATAAGTTCTAAAACGATCATTTCACAAAAAAATTAATTACTTAAAAATGTTAGAATTCCAAAGAAAGTCACACAAAACGCCCAAGACAGAAAAACATCGTTCCCTTTGCTGGTTCCACACTCTTCTTAAATATTACAGGAACAGCAAGGTTTCGGAAACCAACGAACATTTCAGCCAATTTGGGGCAGCAGCGCCGCAGCGGCAGTGTAGTGTACATTGTGTGTATGTAAATCAAACGAGCATGAAATTAGCAAACTCGCGAATCTAGTGTCTGGGAATTCATTCTTGGATTTTAACTAGAAAATGGAAATTTAGGAATTTAAGGTGTCTTTTGCTCCGACGGTTGAGGTTTCATGGACAAAGCGTTACACAGGAGCCAGTTGCTCAACGGAACAAAATTTAGAGGCAAGGAGCAGAAGCATCATAAGGGTCCTATTTAAAGGCAAGATGTCATGATTCTGAATATTAGAAATTTTGGTATTGGGGGGAAAAAATGGGAAAGCGTAAGTAACCGTAGATTACATATAACAATCAAACATAAGTTGAAAATTGTCCACATTTGTTGAGGTATTTTGCCCTTTTAATTCCCCGCCCAATAGCTTACTCGAAATACGATTCGAACAAATCCACATCGCAGGCAAATGGTGACGTCAAATGATGACATCATATAGCAGTGTTGACACTTTTACTATCGATGAATGCGATCGATGTGTGTTGTATATCAATAATAATTAAAACACAACGAAATGAAACAAAAATGTCATTCTGTAAACATTTTCAAATGATATTATTACTTTCATTAATCCATCAATATACAGTGTCAGCAATGACAAAAAAATAACATTCGAGTAACACGATGTTTTCTTTCTGTAATTGAGAACTTGGTAAATATTATATAGAAACAAATTTGCATCCCTTCTCCAGCTGTCGCAAAATCCTAAATTTTCGTCAACAATCCACTATAGTAGATTCAACCTTGTTGTCACCTCTAGTACTTCTTCGAAGTTACAGGCATTGAAGGAGGGGCATGTGCAGTGGGTGGCATAAAATTCCACGTAATACCTATTGAAACATGTAGTCCGGGATAGAGAGAAAAATCAATCCGATTCTTTATAATGAAAGCATTCAAATCAACGTAAGCGCATTTAGAGCTACATTATCTACAAAAGATTCTGATAATCGTATTTGCTTCAGTGGTTTCAATGTAATGCACTGACTTTTGATCGACACAAAAAGTCTTTGCACTCTCTTTCTAAAAAATGTCAACATGAAAAGCCCGATTATCTTAGTTCATGTTTGAAACAGGTGAATCGGCCACCCAATATTTTCTTTTATGTCTCCTCTCCCAAGGAATGACGCTGTCCAAAACTTTTCTTTGGTGACTGTGAGTTAATCTGATTATAGTCTGCTGATAACCCCATTCGGTTGATTCATAACTCCCAAAATAGTGTTTAAGGCATAGCTGAAATTTCATTGCCATACACAAAAATTAATTCCCAAGCATTGGTCTCACTTTGACGGCACGAGGAGCAGCCAAAAAATTGGGCGCTTTGATCAATGAAAGCATGGCGAAAAATCCGCCCGTTTCTTGTATGTATAAAGCAAAAAATTAAATTGCCTCTATTTTGTTAATTGTACATCAATGTATTAATTTTCGGGAATTCGTGATGTAAGTACATATATTTTATGAATGTAAGTCACACTGAGCTTGACAAAAATCTGACATATTAAATTTAAGGCGTCGTTTCATGCCGGACTACAATCTAAGGTATGACACCCTTGGTTGTTAGTATAGACCCTCTATATCAATGCAAGGTAGTTAGTTGTCTTAAATTGTGGTGTCACTGTTTCAATAGGGTCAATTTAAGGTTCACAGGGGTCAAACTTTAACACTACTCCAACATGTGAAACATTTTCCATATTGTCCGTCTAGTCATAAGGGATTTCCAAAAAGTATACTTTGTGACACTTCACGACCATTGGTTTTGCGGTATGAGGTAAAAAGGACTAAAATGGGAATATAAAAAAGGTCAATCTCAATTTGTATAGGGTTCAACATTGAAAGTTGCTTGAGATAATTTAAATACTTGCAATTATTGCCTAAGGAAAGGGGGCTAATAAAAGTATAGTTTCTGTTATGTTAATGTTTACTTACAGAGGATACGTGTCAAAGAAAGATCAATGCCAATGGGATTATGTACCCTATGACCATTTTGTCACATAACATGAAACTATGCATCGCAGATGCTACCAAAACTATTCCTTATTTTGACCATTAAGCTAGATGAAACTTATTTTTTCAATTTTTACCAAAATTGGAGCAGCAACTCTGATTTTGACCCCTTGTACAAATGGAAAGTGACCCTTTTTTGTGGGCCGCCAGCTAAGCTGGAGGACCACTTAGCAATCCGTTGTGAGTGTGTATGTATGTGTGTGTGTTTGTATGGATGTGTGTGTCAAAAATGTGAAGTTCTTTTTAAAATTGACCTCAAATTGAAAAGTTTAATCTTTCAAGTGGAACCAAACTTCTGTCATAGGAGCAAATGGGATCCATAATATGTTGACGATGGTCAAAGGTCATGTGAAAAGGTCAAAGGTCATGTGAGGTCAAGTTGTGAAAAATGGGCTAAAAATTTAAAATTGATTCTAAATTGAAAACTTGAAGTTCAATTGGAACCAAAACTTTGTCATAGGTGCCCCATTGCGATCCCTGATATGTTGATGAGATCAAAGGTCCACGTGCCAGGGTCAAAGGTCATGGGCGGCCCACAGCTTTATTCTTTGAATATAGCGAGCGCGAAAGCCGAGAACCGCGGAAATTTCTAGTTTACATTGTAGCAATTTTTACCCAAGAACTCAAAACCAATGGTCATAGAGGTTATATAACTATATATCTTTGGAATATTAGCACTAGACGGACAACATGACAAGCTTTTCAACATGTTTGGAGCATTTTAAAGTTTGCCCCTGCGGTAACCTTAAAAATTGGCCCCTAGTGAAAAACTGACACACCACAATTTGAGAACCACCTACTACCTTGTATTGATATAGAGAGTCCATAATAAACTACTAAAGGTGTTTTTGTTTTTGTTAAAGATTTGATGTAGTGGGGCATGATGTTTCACCCTGGTCCGTGCTCCCGCTCTAATCCAGAGATCGATAGGATTCATGTTTTGGGCTGACGAACAACGGCAGGCGAAAAAGACCGTGTGCTATAGTGTCGACGCAGTACGATAGGCCCGCATGTGCCTATAGTATTTACCTTAAAGAAAATGTCAAGATTTTTGTCAAGCTCAGTTGGACTACATTCATAAAAATATATGTACATAAAATCACAGAATTCCGAAAAAAAATAATACAATTTGATGAAAATTAACAAAATAGAGGCCATTTAATTTTTGTTTTTTGACATACGAAGAAAAACGGGCGGATTTTCCGGCCACGGGCTTCATGATCAAAAGCGCCAATGTGCTCTCCTAGTGATGTCAAAGTGATGACCAAAAATCGTGTGGACTCGTTAATTGTTATTGCTTGACACTGTTAATATGATGGATTAATGAAAGTAATAATTAAAATTAAAAAAAAGTTGAAGAATGACATATTTGTTCATTTCGTTGGGTTTAATTATTATTGAAGTGGGCAACCACTGCGATATACTGGCCAAAACGACCGTAAATTATGGATCGTCATCACTTTGACGTCAACATTTGCCTGACGATGGGGATTTGTCGGAATCGTTTTTCGAGTCAGTATTGGGCGGGAAATTAAAGGGCAAAATACTCAAATGTGGACAATTTTCAACTTGTAATCTACGTTACTTAAAACTTTCCATCCATACCAAATTTTCAAATATTCAGAATCATGGAATATTTCCTTTAAGTATTTGTCAATATGGGGATTGAAAGAGGTTAATTCCAAATAAATTTTCACCCTTATCGATATTGCTCACAAATTGCTCAAATATGATGACGTCGTCTAATCAAAATTGGCCATAGTGGCATGGCATATGATGAATTTGATCCAAACTCGGCCCCAAAGTAGTTAGATCAATTCTACCACATCGACAAACAAAAACATTTGTGAAAATTACAAATATCGGACCAGCTATACTAGGCGAGCCTAGTCTTGTTAGTATGTTATTTACTTGGGGTGTTTGTAGCATAGTAACACCAAGGGGCTGGTAAAAATAATTGCGCTTGCGCGAAGAAAATCATTATTATTCACTATAATAATATTCTATAAAGCAGCGCGTCCTGCGGCGTTTCTTTTCTAAAACAAACGCAAAAACAAACATAATTGAAAACATATATAAAGGGAGCCGACCAACCACGGTGGCGCAAGGGGGCGCCAAGGGGACGCCCGGGGGACGCCACAGAGTAATGGGCGCCAGTCAGACCTGTTGGTGGACATGGATCCATGCACCCCTAGATCCGGCAATGGTCAAGGGTCATGCAGTGGTCAAATTGTCATGTAGGTCCACTGATGGGGTATCAGCCGTAGCTGATTTCATGTATTCGAACATGAAGATTTTGATTGCTTACCTTATAGGCTTAACATAGAGCAGCCAGGCGGGGTGTTCAGATCTGAAGAAGGAAACACAGCAACACCACTCCTTAAAGAGCTCGTGGGCTACGTCAGAAGCGCCTTGTTTTAAGCTTATGCTTTCTTACTTAGAATGGTATTTCCGGATAATTGCCATCTTACTTGGCCGATACCTCTCTTTGTATAGGCCTATTCCGGGCATACCAGGCTTGCGACGGTCTACAGATGACAAGACGCTCCTAACTGCTCATTTACAAAACGGTCAGTGGGTGACAGTCTTTCAGCAATGCGGTCCCTAGCCTATGGAAATCTTTGCCCATCTCTGTTCGCCACTCCAGGGTCAATTGTTACTTTCAAGAAAGTTCTAAAATTCAATCTATTCTAGGAGTTGGACAGTCCTTAAATGTTTTTCTTACGCACATGGAATTCCTTATTTGAATTGTGCAGCTGTTTTCTATTGCATATATAGTGTGATGATAAGTGGTCGTAAATTATAAACCTATTGTATTATTATTCTTTTAGCTTAAATAGAATTACTTTCTATTTGAAAAGTGATTGACCTTAATTTGATAAGGCGTTATATCAAATGCTTGTTGTATCTGTTGTATGTAGGATATGTTGATATCTTGACAAAAATTGATGAAATTTGTTTAACTTTGATCCCAAAAGATACTATGGTCTACAAGAGGACGCGTTGTATTTCTGATTTGACATTGTTCTAACCCCTATATGACCGGTGTGATGAACGAATGTAATGGCCACACTTCAAAGAAATGGGTACCGAAATTGAACCACTATTGTTAAACACTTTTTGAAGACGCACCCGAGTGTAAAATTGACGAACACCAATGCATGGTGTTTTCGTTTGTTGTTATTTTCTGGTTGAAAGCTGAAGAATTTAAAAGTCTTTCATTTTTTTTCAATAGAGAAACCTTGAAACACGAAAAACTTTTAAAAGGATAGGAAATATTAAAAACCGAGCCCATTGTTCAAAGTAAGTAAGTAATATGTCTAAAAAATGTTGTTATTTAAAAGGAACTAAAAAAGTGTTCGTGTACAATTAAAGTGTTACAAATAGACTATAATAATGCTCTTATGTCGTACCAAATTAGTTTACAAGTACACGCGGAAAAAAAAAGTGCTCAGCGCGGTATAAGTGACACACTTGCTCAACTGACACCTGACAGTGGCGTTTTTTATTAGCAATAACATTCCTATGGGAGAGGGGGTGGGGTTAGTGCATCTGGGTGTCATAATCCCCAATTTTCACGGGAGAAAAGCTTACAATCCGTAGCATCTGTGGTACCTTTCTGGAACAAATCCTGGTAACAGTGTCAAAATGAAGTTTGCCTGTAAAGATCCCTGAAAGAGTAAAGCAGCAGAATCGGGTCATTCCCCTACTGTTTTTAAGGTTGCGGAAATCGACAGGTTAATGGAGGCTGCTTAACATCCAAAAACACCCTCTAGTGGAAAGCGGCCAGGGGGCCCGTTCCCGAAAGTGTTCGTACGACAGTCGTAGCCTCTTTCTATCGCAACTTTTGCCGAAAGTTCACACTTACAAAATTTACTGCTTCCCTGAAACTTGGATGCACTTAAGATTTCTTCAAAACTTACAAAAAATCTACGCCTGTCGTAACTAGCACGTACGCTTTTCCACGACAGTTCATGCGTTCCGAAACTTAACTTAGTCGCAGGATCATAGTAAGTACGACGAATTTCTAGCTTACTCAAGAGTTGACGTAGACGGCAGAGAACGATACAAGTTGATATCATTGACATTATGGAGGAGCTAGGATTCGTGATTTTATTTGGAAAAGGGGAATGAGAGGCGGGGGGAGATGATTGTAGGAGATTATTCTAACCATTTTGAATATGTTTGCGCCCGTGGGGTCAACTCTGGTGTGTTGGTTTGGAGTGTGTGTGTGTGGTGTGTTGGGAGTGGGAGTGTATGTGGTGGGGTATATGTGTTGTATATGTATGTGTTTTTGTGGTTTTTTTTGGTTTCCGCTCAGGTCACCCAATGGACCGATTTTCAACAAAATAATTTTAAATAATATGAGGCCTATAATCTTTGTCGGAATTTTATCACATTTCAAAACAGATTTTTAAAAAAAAATAAAAATATGCCTCTTGTGTATTTCAACCTCACATTTTAGGGGCATGTCTCCAGCACATCACCGTTACTTCAAGTTGAGTGATCCCCCTTCCCCCAAGTTGTTTAGGTAGGGCATATTATATGTACACATGTCTTTAAAATTGTGAAACTGATATAAAAAATGTAGGGTTTTGAGGACTAGTACGTGTTGTTCTGTACTGTAGGCCTAAGATGAACACGTCACACGAAATCGTTATTATGTAAGCTTAAAAGGAAACTAGCTTCCCGGACCTGCATTGGACATTGTAAAGGAAAAGTAAAAAATTAGTTTAAGGTTGTTGTTCCGCTTAACAAAAGGTTTCAAATGCTTAAATTTACCGTCTACAAGAATAAATGTTCTTGTGCATGCGGATATTGACACACAACTATATTAATCATGGTATTAATGAAGAGAAAACTAATCGGCCTATACCCTATTGTGGCTTTTGAAGATATACAAATATGTACAGCGAGATGTCACAAAGCGTCGTACGTGTATAAAGAGTGGGATCATCAATTAGAAACTAGTGATGATAAAGCTGGTAGAGTAAGGGTTGGGTAACAGCTGGTAGCATCACGGTTTACAGCCAGACA
>JAMKCH010031508.1:0-17461 GCA_023653785.1 Ophioderma brevispina | reverse complement strand
TGCAATGAGAGATTTTGAGGCATCCATATATTGAGCCAGTTTTCATATAGATTAGGCCTAGATGCTCATAAAGATTTCGTACCTTGTTTTTGGCTTCGGAAATGTCTTAAAAGTGAAAACAAAAGGTGATTTTAATTTGCTTCTATTTCAATATGAAAGCTAGCTTGACTGAATTATGTATTTGTTCCAATACAAAATAAGAATGTCACAATTTTTGTGTCAAAGAAATACTTCTCAGCTTTATACTCCTTGCAGATAGGGATGTTTTTTATGGAAATTTTTACATCAGTGCCAAAGTCAGTGTTTTATGGACACCTGATGTGCAAAATCTCTTGTTGCACCTTTAAAACTAACAGTACCATGCGCAAACATTAAGACCATGAGTTTGCTTTTACCCTAATCAGTTGCTTTGCATAGCATTTCAAATCTGCAGATGTTCCATTTTGACTAAATTGTTTAATTCCAAAAGCAAACACATTTCTTTAAGAAAATACATTTCTTAAAGCCTGTTGTTTAAAGGTGCATTTCTTATATTATTCTGTTTTATTTATGCTTCACTGGATATCCTTGGGAAAAGCCTATATTCCAACAAAAATCAGTTGATCCCAATTTTTCATTACAGGATTCACACCAGTAACGTGAGAAACAGGTAAGTCCAGCCCCCACTGCAGATGAGGTGTTTTTTTTTGGTGACCCTCGCCTAAGTATACCCTAAAAACTGAGAGAAATGGCGAGATCTGGGTTTCAAATCATGGTTGCTATCAATGTTAAGTATAAAATCTGTAGGAATATCAAAAAAAAGTTGTCATTGATATGTTATTTTGATCCGACAAACCAATTTTAACTGTATTCTTACAGGGAACACCTGACTGAAAAGGTGCTGTGACCTCCAGGATCCACGGTGCATGCTAGTCTTCGCGGTCCAGTAGCTCGAAAATTTTGGGGATAACTACCCTAATTTCATGATTGATTAGGTAGGAGATATGATGATCTTCAAGCAGAACTTAGCTTTAAGGTCTGAGATGTTCCATTGAGGAGAAAAATGACGTTTTCATCTTGCCCATTTTGTACAGGAACTATCAATTTTTGGTGTCCACCTAAATGGCAAGTTTCTCTTTAATTACTAGTTACCAGTCTAAACATTTCCATCCCCAAACTTGAGTGTCTACTTGTGTGGCAGGCAATCACATCTAAGTGTGACATTATCCAAATAAGAAGCTTCTTTTAAATCAAAGAACCTCTTGTATTAATTGCCTCTACTTGAGATGAAGAAACATGTCTCCATAGGATCTTGATATCCTGGCATGAAGTGGTTAGATATCTGGTTTGGCCTACACTTAGTGTTTTGTTACTTTGGCTCCCATTGTCATTTGAGACCTAGTTGTTGTTTTTTTTTTTTACATGTTGAGATTAATTAGAGTCCTAAACATATTTTGCTTTCAGGCTAGGATGGTGCAGCTAGGTCATTTCATTTCCATTGTTGTGACATTTGAAACCAAATAGATCTAAAAGAGAAAACCAAATATGGTGATAATGCCAATGATGATGGTGGTGGCGGTGGTGGCAGTGGCAGTTGCGGCGGCAGATGCCCCCCATTTTTTTGTCACTGAGTTGATTTTTTGCATTATTTTTTATTGGAAATTGTTGTAGTAAAGCTACCTGCAAGTGGAAAAGCTGAGAACAACACAATTCGAGGGTTTAGGGCAAAAGGGCCCCATCTGCAATAGCTGCAAGGTGTTAGAGTTGGTAGGTATAACAGAGACATGAGGAGATTTCCTGAAAGAATCACCCCCAATTTTTTTTGAACCCGGGTTTTTTTGCATATTTGGAATGCTTTCCAATGTAATAGATCACACCTGAACTGAATAAGCCGAATACGCTGTCTTTATGTACTATAGTATGATTAGTACTTTCTGTCGTGCACGACGAAAGTCAAAGCACGGGTTTTCTATGGAGACATTACGATAGTCAGGCAAGTTCAAACAAGGTTTGCTGTTTTCTTTTGTACCTGTTTGTCCAATAAACTTTCGAAACGTTCTTGGTAGGGGGTCTACAATCAATCCTGTGCAATTTGAGAGAAATTCGTATCCTAAAAAAAATCTCCTCCTGTCACTTTAATAAGAACACAACTGACAAATGGCAGCTATTGCAGATGTGGCCTTCTTGCACTAAACCCTCGACATTTTTTTAAATATCAGGATTATTTTGAAAATATGTCGGGATCCCAACATTTACGATGTCATGAAATAGTACAAATGGCAGTTTTAAGGTTTTGCTTAGTGCTCGGCTTTCAGGAATAATGCTATATTATCTGTTGATATGACATAACACTAATCAGGAGAGAGATAAATTTACATTTTAAATTTTAGCCAAAAATGCTGCAATGAAACTTTAAAAGGCCTGATATGGAAACATAGGGCCGGCTACCAGGCAATTTTAATTTTGCATTTTTTCAGAAGTGGGAGTTACTGCAATAATTTGATTTCACTAGACTCAAGCCTACTCAACTCAAAATTCTTTTGTGGGGAGAGTAATGGGTCTTGGAATAACTTGAGTTGATCCGTAACCAAAGTGCAAGGTCAATGCCACATAGACTAGTGACTCCATTAAGTTGTGTTTATCAGTAGGGGTTCCTCATCTTTCTCTGTGTGTTTATCTACATACAGGTAATAGTATCCATGCATGGGATGTTTATATCAAAACTTGCTGTCTCTGATACACAAACAGAAGCTGTACTGCTGGGCTCTGTGGAAGCAAGAGAAGATATCAGTAGCTTCCCACAATGCATTGCTCACAATGGATGTTTTTGTACAGGTGCTGATGTGAATCGTTAGATATGAAACATGGCTAAGTAAAAGCACTGATCACAAACCCACATTTTAAGAATGTTTCATCTCTACCGATTCACATGATACCTGTACAAAATCTCACGGAAGCAATGCATTGTGGGGAAGTAATGTATCTTCTCGTGGTTGGAGCTACAGGTGACTAAGTTGTGATTACTCTAGTGGTGATATTTTGTTTGCAGAATTAAAGCGGCACTGGCACATTTTCAAAATATGAAATTTCTCCAATTTGCTTGCAAATGGCCATTGAAAGAATAGAGATATTTTACACTTAAAAACAACATACCCCAAAAAAGATGTTAATTAGGGACATTAATAAGGGCTAAAGACATTCGGGTAATTTGTAGGTTAACTTTAAATTTGCTGCAACTTTAATCAACAAATGTGTCTTGTTACATGAATATCATTGACTCTACTCATTGAATTAAAACCACAAAGGTTACAGACCGGACAAACAGGGTGCATGTCATGCATGTCATGGAAATGAACTCCTGCATGTAGGCCTATTTCATTGTGTTAAAGCCATTCCCGTCGTCTGATGAATAATGTCGCCCAGGTCATGTATTATAAAAATGTTTACCCATAGGGTGATGATGCGTATTATCATTTCAGGTGAGGGCTAATGTATATAACTGTTTACAACCATGCAAAAAATATCGATTTAAAAAAAAAAACTTGAGGGCACACTATTTTCAAATGTGCCAGTATCTCTTTAGGCTACTGTTTTTTGCAGCAAGAAACTTTCAGGAATGAACAAAAACTTATTATTTTGCAATAAATTTGACTAATCTTCAATGTGAGATAGATTCATTGCAGTTGATTTTCATGAATTGAGATTCTCATACAAAATTCACAAATATCGGAATTAAGTAGCCATGCATGATTGACTCATTATGTTAAAGACACTATCAGTGATTTGAAAAAATATTTGAAATTGCAGGAAAGCTCAAAGATGAAGGATAAGTTGGTAGAATTATCATGAAGTTACCTTCTGCAAACTGAGAATTGAAGAAGGAGAAACGGCAGTGTTCCAAGATACGATTCCCCATTCAATACGTGTTGTAGTAAGTGTCCGAACGGACAGTAAGACTAAAAAATTTCCGATTATGTCCTATAGGTGCTTCTGCGTCTACATTGCAGGGTATGTAGGATACCTGTACTTGTTACATACATGCAAAAATCTGATTTTTGATGATTTTTTCGATTTTCTGATTTAGCAAATCACTGATGTGTCTTTAAGTGGCTAACCGCTAACGGGCTAAAGCACACTATTGGTAAGCTGTTAGGATGCGTAGTATTTGACTATCAAACCTACATTTTTTGGAATGTAGAGCTAAAGTGATGGGTACTTGAGATGGCAGACTGTGTATGGAATTGATATTTAAATGGTTTGGAGATAAGAGGAATAAACTTTAGGCACAGCTTATTGAATCCATATTGTTTAGTTTCTCAAACCTTAGGAAGATGTTTGGAAATTGCATGATTCCATGTAATTCAGCTTGCTAATGAAGGAAAATCACAGATTGCACTTTTATTTGGTGGGTAGTGGGGGGGGGGGGTTCAGTGCCACCCCAGAGACCTTTGACCAGGAAAAAACCCTTAAAATTATGCCAACCAGTCCTTGTTTCCCGCTCACCAGGAAATTTTATCTGCAACCAGGAAAATCTGCCTCAAACAACCTCAATCCGGTCCCGAAATCTGTCTCAAAACCGGGAATTTTCCTTCTCTGACAAGTGACCCCTGTTACGCCCCTGCTCTCAGCACAATTTGAGGGTTGACAATCAGAAAGGACGTAACTCAGACTGAAAGAAATATTAAAGAATTTCTTTAATTCTGCTGTTCGTAATTAAAAATTGTTCTTTTTTACTAAAGTTTATGTTTGCTTACAGTACCATATATGAGCTTTATGAGATGTGTACATTTTGAGTAATGAATAGATTTGCTCAATAGAATTATTGTGCACTTAAAGGTTTTTGCAACGAGAGATTTCACATATCAGGTGTTCCTAAAAAATTCGAAAGTATTGATTTTTGCTCTGATGTAAATATTAACTCAGCACTGAAAGAAATATTAAAGAATTTCTTTAATTCTGTGTTCGTAATTAAAAATTGTTCTTTTTTACTAAAGTTTATGTTTGCTTACAGTACCATATATGAGCTTTATGAGATGTGTACATTTTGAGTAATGAATAGATTTGCTCAATAGAAATATTAAACACATTCTCAAAAGCAGTATATTACAGCAGAATTAAAGAATTCTTTAATATTTCTTTCAGTGCTGAGTTACGTCCTTACTGTGTCACCCCTCGAATTATTGTGCACTTAAAGGTGCAACGAGAGATTTCACATATCAGGTGTTCCTAAAAAATTCGAAAGTATTGATTTTTGCTCTGATGTAAAGCTTTCCATCAAAAAATAAACCCCCACCTGAAAGGATTAAGCTGAGAAATGTTTCTTTGGTACAAAATTTTGAAATTTCTAATTTTGTATGGGAGCAAATACGAAATACAGCCTATGTTTTATATTGAAATATTTAATCAGCAAACCAGGACACCTTTTTTCTCGCTTGTAAGGCATTTCTTTAGCAAAATTACAATGTAGAAAATCTATTGAGTGTCTGGTCTATATTTGAAATTACTATTAGACACAATATTTGGGTGGTTTGCATCCAGTGGCGGCGCCAGGGGGGGCATGGGGGGCATTTGCCCCCCAAATTTTTTCTTTCCGCCGTTTGCCCCCCCCTGGTCGAAAGAAAAAAGGAAGGATTTGGGGCAAAATTCAGTCATTTGGGGCCAAAAAAAATCAGCGCATTGGGCCAAAATTGGTGAAAAATTTCCAAATGTTCCAATTTGCCCCCCCCGAATTTCACTTTTGCCCCCAGATGTCACTTGGGGCCAAAAATCAGCGATTGGCCAACAATGGGGAAAAATTCCAAATTTTCCTATTTTGCCCCCCCAGAATTTCACTTTGGCCCCCAAGATTTCACTTTGCCCCCCGTTTGCCCCCCCAGAAAAAGAGGTCTGGCGCCGCCACTGGTTGCATCTTTAACTTGAAGCATGAAACTTGGCATGCTCATTGACAAGCTACCTGCAGTTTCAAAATACTTTGGAAGAAATTCATAATTTGGTAGATGCCTTCCATTGCAGACGCTCAGCAGCTGTAAACCTTTGAATTTCAGAAAACTTTACCTTATCTGAATCTGAAATCATGCATTATTGTGTAACTCTATTTCTCCATTATAGGTCAGATCGCTATCAACAGCTGTTTACCAACGAGCTTACAGTGACAATGGCAACAATCATAAAGCGAAAACTATTAGCAAAATTATTCGGCGTCCTTGCATTTCTGATTTGAATCTTGCTTACCTATTTACAGGATTAACAAACTTTATACTGTAGGTTTCACACCACCAAATTAAATTGCCATTTGTTCTGTACAAAATGAACCCCTAATTAAAACATCAATTCTCACGACAAAGTAAACTGTTTAACCATTTGGGAATTTCGGTATGAAATCAGTATAGTGTAATATTTTTTTAGAGTTTTACAGTTTGTTTGGGTCACAATTTCAAACAAGCTAAATCATAAAGGTCAAATATATGTTTGCAGGCTTTTAAAGGACCATGGCTAATCGCTAATTAGCCCTCGCCTCCAGAATTGCCAGATTTTACTGGAGGTGGTCAAAATTTGGGTATAGAGAAAAACTATTTTCTCATTTCCAGTGAACGTTAGGACTAAAGGTGTTTGGTTTGGAAGGTATGAGCAAAATGTGTCCCTTTTGGTCTACTATATAATTTTACAACAGTTACTCTATGGGCTTATAAATCATGTTTTAGCTATCACATCCAAAGGGATTATCATACTGTTCTTTGTGAAAAACCGACAGAACACGCATTTTAAAGCAGTCTTGAGAGGCCCATTTATGACTGTTTCTTGACTAAAAACAGTGCAAATTAGGGGGCACATTTGTTTACATTTTGCAAAAATAGTGCTCGAAGGATGCACCGAATTGGGGGAAGTGCTGAAGTGGGAAAGAGAGGGTAAGGGTGATTGCTGTAAATGTGTGGCACCCTTGTTCAAACCGTTGGTTAAAAATACCTTGGGGGTACCTGCGAGCATAGCGGTGCGAAAAAATTGAAAAATATGTCAGCAATTCACAGTTTTTCAGCACACACCCCCCCCCCTTGAAAATGGTCTGGGAATAGCCTGTGAGGCCCGGAACTTGAGGCAATTTTTGAATAAGGCAAGTTTGGTCCATATTTCATGCCCCTGTTTCTCTAGGGCATTTCTAACAAGTTGACCAAACAAACCAGTCTTGTTTTTACAAAGGATTAGAGAACCTAAGTAAACATGACCTGCATGTGAAACTGTGAATACAAGTAAAAACCCCGTTAACAAAAAGCAAACTATACCCAAAATCCAAATTCCAGAGTGTTATAGTTTAACTCAATTTCCATATCAAGAATTTCTCATATGGCTATACTACCAGTTCATTGTTATGCTAGGTCAAAGGGCAGCTCTCATAGGAGGTATTTGATTCCATCCCACAATGCAATCAGTTTTGGAAAATTTACCCTCACTAAGATCATGTTATCCCATAAAAAACCGATTACCCCACAAAATCCTGACTGTTTACACCACTTTAGCTCACAAATCAAATGTGATAGTGCTGAATTTTATCATGATCATAAATATTTTGTGGTCCTTTAACTTCTTAAACACTTTATAGTACCCACTGACATGTGTTTATAACAGTCCAGGAGCAGCACATTTTGCAATGCATTTAAATGAGGGATTCATTTCAAAACACCCCTATAGCAGCGCGGGAAAGTGACCCATTGGCCAATTTTACAAGTTTGTGGGGAGCTTCATCACAAGATTATGATGATCACTTTAGCAAGCAATACAAATTTATTCTGGTTTACAACCATGTATATGACCTTTTTACCATGAAGTAGTTAATTGTACCAAATGGTCAAATTATCAATTTATGAAATATTTGTAAATAATTTAATTTCCACAACCCTTCAAACTGGAGAAATTGAGTAATCCATTTTGCAATTTGTCAACAACCTGCCCTTATTCATTTTTTTTTTTGGGGGGGCTTAGGGGGATACAGATTTTACACGGTGGGTATTTTCACAAAATGTGGACCTTTTTGCCATTCTGGGATTATATCACACTGTGGCAAAATTATAAAAATCTAACCCCCACCCAAAAAAAAACCCACGAGGTTTTTTTGCCCTGCTTTCCTCTCAGCACATTTTTTGGTGGGCCGCCAGCTATAGTGGCAGGACCACTAGCAATCCGTTGTGTCGGGTGTATGTATGTGTGTTTTTGATGTTGGGGGGGGTTGGATGTATGTGTGTGTCACATAAATTGTAAGTTTTTTTTAAATCGACCTCAATTGAAAGGTGAAGTTCTATTGGAACCAGACTTCTGTATAGGTGCACCATGGGATCCCTCAATATGTTGATGAGCAAAGTCTATGTGCTGATGTCAAAGGTCATGTAGGTCAACTCAAAAATAGGAAAAAAATGTAAAATTGACCTCAATGGAAACTTTGAAGTCAATTGAAACCAAACTTGTGTCATAGGTGCAACCATGGTTCCCTACTATGTTGGATGATTCAAGGTTCATGTGCCGAGGGGTCAAAGGTTTTTATGTATGTACTAACTTTTTTGGCAATATTGCAGCAGCATCATGACCATGTGGACTATTGTGCTGAACTCATTTGACCAGACTCTGATTGACCGATTCTTTACTAAGTTTATTTACCATGAAACGTAATGTAATTAACACCTTTGTTTTTTAATTAAACTTATTGTGATTTCCAACAATGGTGGCCAAGGGAGTATTTCAAGCTATTTAACGCTGAAAGTACTAACATAAAATATGAGTGATTTTGTGGGCAGGCCTTCCCTTATAATAGGTTTTTACTGAACAAAGGAAGACTGCCCTAAAACATAAGTGCCTTATTACATGTTGCTTAACAGAAATGTGAGTGCAAGTTCAGGTCAGATCCATGTATTTTTGTTTGATTGTATATTGCTGTTTCTTATCTCTTTCATCAATTGAATGTTTTATGACCCGATCGACAACCATGTCCATCTACTCTCTAAAATTCATATTTTGATATCAAAGAAAGTTCATATTTTTTTCTCATTGACATTTAAGGTCCTGGAAGTGTTTCCTTTTGTTGCGGTTATGAAAAAACATCCAATCTCCAAATGAGTCAACCTATATTCACACACACTGTCCTCTGGGCTGTTTAGTGCCAATATTATTTTTTTGCTCTGCTATCCGAAAGGTTGGACCAGCTCAAAATTTGTAATCAAATCTGTGCCATAACGAGGAAGAAAATGCAGACCATGATTGGGTCAACCCCCATTAACTACTTTTGACTGTGTTTTTGTGTTGGGTGTTGTACTATTTTTATGGATAAGCTAAATTTCCTAAAAAAAAAGGGACTCATTTTTTGTAATAAAAACTAAACAAAAATAGTGCGTATTTTGGAATCTGAGAAGTGAGTTCCGCAATGAATGTCTGAAATTTTTTCCATTGCAACAAAAAATTGTGCAAAAATCAATTTTCTTTGCAGTCCTTTCACATATCTCGCTTGTTGTGAAAGTCTGATGAATACCACTCCTATAATTTCTCATTGTAAATGTTTTACAGTGCGTGTACCCTTAAATTATGTGTTTACTTGGGAACAATTTTTCTCTGCTGAACTCTCAGTTTCAACTGAATAATAGATAGAATGTTACAGATACAAATTGTCAATTTATTAAATTTTATAGGTGGTGGAAACACATATTTAGGTCAGGCTGTGGTGGGTGTTTTAGTTGCCATTAACCGGGGGGGGCCTTGGGGTGACACAGATTTCACTTGAGTTTGGTTCAGCAAACTTACAATGAGGTGAAATTTTTGAAAAAATGAGTCAGTTTTACCAAATGGACAACTTGCCCTTCCATCTTTTGGTATTGCTGATGCAGTGTGGCAGCCAGCAGTGGCGGGGGGGAATTCCCCTATTTTTTTATTTTGGAAGTTTTTTCTTCCAAAAAATCGCCCACCCCAAATCTGACTTCCCCCCCCCTGAAAAAGAAGTCTGGTGCCACAACTGCTGCATGAAAACTAAAGTGTTTTTCAGAAAGTGGTCAAGAAAGTGGGTTCTCCAGTGGGAAAACTTTCAAATTGTGACGCAAGTTGATACCTCTGAAAATTTTTCTTTTAAGGTGGGGGTTGACCCGTTTATGTATATAAAGTTTTCAATCTTGATACAAATGAATGACCTCATTCACCCCCAAACCCATCTGTAAAGTTTCGCACACGGATATTTCGACTCATTTCAATGGTTACAAAAACACTCTTCTCTGAATTGATTTAGGACAAAAAATGCTATATAATCCCTTCTTAATATAGAATTGCATAATAAAATAATAAGACTACTGCAAATTTACGATTTATGTCAAAGTAGGAGCCCTCATGCTATATTTTCCCACAAAAATTTTGAAGTTCAGTTCAAAAACAACATCAGGAACCGCCCATAGCGCATTTTTCTTCTCCACAACTAGGGGCAATGGCTTAGCTTAGTTATATTACTGGGAAAAATATAGAATCACTGATGCACATCTCTGATTACATTATAGTATGTTCGCCAGTAGTGTGGTACTGATGAAAGTATAGTGTCACGATTCCTTTCATGTGGGCCCCACTTTTGATTCAAAAAGTTGATCACATAACAGCCAAAAGGACAGAAAGGCAAAATAAGGTCAATAGAAATTTAGTACAAGTATATTGTGCGACTATCCAAAAAAAACTAGTAGGGCGTTAAACAGCGGCAAAGCGGCAAATTCTTCCACGTGATGGCAAAGGCTCTATTTAATTACATTAATAGGCCAAAAATACATCACAGTCGTCAGACTGCTAGTGTTGTCTGCCATCCGCAGTTTGTGTATGATAAGGTCTCATTGACCTTTGCCCTTGAATTTACCTTTGTGACCTCATAAACAAATGTAGTTTTCTATGAATCACCAAGTGTGGGTTCCAATTGAGATTCAGTTGCGGTCATTTTATATTTCATATGATCTGCATGACCTTTGACATTGGATATGACCTTTAACTCATCACAATGAGGGATCCCATGTTGCACCTATGACTTATAAAAGTTTTGATGAATACATCGAAGTATGCGGACATTACAGGCAAATTGTTAAGCCCCTTTTCACAACAGGCAACATCAACAAGACAACACCAACATCAACAGACAACACAGTGGACAAGGGATCCCAATCATGGGCGTCGGAACCGGGGCGGACAGATCGTACAGGTACGTCCCAATCATTTTGCCCCTCCCTGCGGCCCCTTCGACTTCCAGCAACAACCCTTACGAAATTTACAATAACCTGCAATTACGGGCCCCTGGACTAACACGGCTGCAGAACTCTAGTTGAATGCGCCCCTATACTATCCCATAAAAGTTATAAAAACTGTCCCCGCTCTTAGAGTCATATCTTTGCAGAAGTATAGTGAAAATGGCTCCTCTTAAAATGCAACGACATGACCGAAATTGACGTTCAACACACAAATGGTTCTATGACGCCCGCCATATCTGGTCCGTGCAGTGAAAATGGTGAAGGACTAAACGACCCCGCTCCTTGAAATAGGCATAGCCCACCCCGTCAATACTGATGCCGCCCCTTGAAGGAAACATTACGGAAGAAGTATTGCAATGGCACCTCTATACTTCATAAGTCATCCCAAAGGGCAAAAATAAAAAAAATTTTTTTTTTTGGGATGCCGCCCCTTTGAAGAGCAAAAGAGCAATTGATAAAATGCACAAAGCAACAGCCCCTGTTTGAAGGCACCTTTATGTTACACTCTACACCGATGGAAACAAACTGCAACAGTAATCAACTATTAAGTGCTGAACTGATTCCCCGCCCACTAGCAGTGGCGTGCCCCCTCGTCAACAAAATCCTGGCTAACCCTGCCCACTAGAAGCAAATTTCCAGTGAGATGGCTCCTCTTAAATTGCAACGACATGACCGAAGTCGAAGTTCACACACATGAAATGTTCCTAAGTGACCGCCCTCATAAACTTGTGCGTCCATTGAAGGAATAAACTGAAACTCCGCCCATGAAAACAAAAATGCTGACGTCTATCGCAATAGCTTCTGCCATATTGATGCCGTCCCTTGAAGGAAACATTACGGAAGAAGTATTGCAATGGCACCTCTATATTTCAATACTAGTCTCCAATGTCAGGAATAAATTGATGCCGCCCCTTTGAAGAGCAAAAGAGCAATTGATAAGCGCGCAAAATGCTACGCGCCCTGCTAAAGGCTACACCTTATGTTACACTCTGCCACCATATGGAAACAAACTTGCACAGGTGATACAACTATGAAGTGATGAACTGATCCCTCGCACTACAACCAATTTGCATAGGTCGATGATGACCCTAAGTTCTCTTGTGGTTATCCAATGAATTATTAAACTATGCGCCGCCCTTTAGACGCAAATTTGTAGAGGTCTAACAGTCAGCGGCGCCCTAAATTCTGGGTTATCCAATAAAGTATGATTAATTAATGAGGCCTTAAGAATTAAGCAATAGTCTAATAAGCGTTGGCGCACCTATTCTGGCTATGCAATAATATAATGAACTAATGGGTCTATGGCGGCCGTTGAATCTCCCATGATCCTAAACATGTTGACAAAATGCAAAGTGTAACAAGCAATGGTAGCCCTTAAACTGGTTATCCAAAGTAATGAATGGACGTCGCTCACAACAGCAATTTGCAGAGATACTAATAACCAATGGCCCCTTGTTTCTGGTGGGTCCACAAAGTAATGAATTTAAATGCCTCCCGTTAGAACAAATTTACAGAATTCTGCTAATGTTCAAAAGTATGGGGTCTTTGGGTGGAATTTTTTAGGGGCAAAATATCTCGAAATAGGGTCGCTGGGTGAAAATTTTCAAAATACTAACAAAATAGGGGTGTTTTTGATGGGCGATAAGTGCTGACATTTCAAAAAGTAATGGTCACTGGGTGACAACGATGCTGAATTGGGGGGCCTTAACAGCATTACATACGCGTCACCCCCCCCCCCCATCTCCAAAGTGGGAGTGCCCCCCCCCCCCCGAAAAGATGTCCATCGCATTCGTCATTCTCTGAAATAAAAGGCTGAAGTTGCTGCTTTTGCAGAGGTCTCATAGCACCCGGTATACCGGTCGTCCAATGAGAATTAGCATTACCGATTGGGGGTCTTAACAGCATACATACGCGTCACCTCCAAAATGGGATGCCCCCCCCCCCCGAAACGATGCCATCGAAATTCGTCATTCTCTGAAATAAAAGGCTGAGTTGCTGCTTTTTGCAGAGGTCCTCCATAGCAGCACCCGTATAAACGGGTCGTCCCATGAAGAAGTACAATTTGCTAATTTCAAATTTGTTCTATCAAATTTGCATGAGAGATTATACTTTAGAAACAAACATTTCTAGGGGTTCACCTCCCGTACAATCAATTGACTTATGTTTGTGTCAAAATAAAACATTGAGAAGATGTGTTTTTTGCAAAATGAACATTGACAGGGATCTGTTCTTCGCACGGGAGAGGGACACATCTTCCCACAACCCCCTCCGCGCACTTCATAATATTCGCATGGACCTTTACATAACCATGATATTGAGTCAAACAAACGAAAACCATCAACTAATGTCTTAATTCTTTTTAAGCTCATTAATATTATTTTGCTATAGAATTTATAAAGTGAACCACTTTCAAAATTCACCCTTTTTCTTCTCATCCCCTTTTGAATGAGAAACTGTTTTGGAAAGCAAACATTGCTACGGGTTCCGTGCTTCGCGCGGGAGAGGAACCCTTCCCGCACCCACCCCGTGCCGCTTTATATATGAACTCTCTATGGCTCGATTGACTTATGGTTTTGTTAAAATAAAACCTTACCCATTAACCTATTTTTTACTTTTTTAAGAAAAGGCCTTTGATCTTTTATACTATCATGTGAACCTTTTTGTCTGATTTTCAAATGGTGTTCCATCACATCTCCAATCCCCCAGAAAATGTACATCAATGGGAAAGAACATTGTAAGGATTTTCGCGCTTTGCGCTGAAGGGCCAACCCCTCCCCATCCACCCCTGCCCTGCACATAATAGACTCTCCAAGATCAATTGGCTTACCCATTAAAAACTATTTTACTTTTAAGACCGTTGATCTTGTTACAAAGCCCAACAGAATTCGCAATGATTTATTTCCTTTTGAGTACGATTAAGTCATAAATTAAGCACATAATATTGTAAAGGTAGTTAAGTACCTGATATAAAATATCCCTGGTTTCGTGTGCATATCTGGTGTGTGTGAAGCAATAGAAAGAACCAGAAGATCTCAAAGAAA
This sequence comes from Ophioderma brevispina, assembly GCA_023653785.1. Classification (NCBI taxonomy): domain Eukaryota; kingdom Metazoa; phylum Echinodermata; class Ophiuroidea; order Amphilepidida; family Ophiodermatidae; genus Ophioderma; species Ophioderma brevispina. The sequence goes on along the minus strand of JAMKCH010031508.1, from coordinate 3,201 downwards.
ACAGAAAACCGGAGAAGCGTCTAGACCCTTAGTGATTCATTAGGTTTAGAAGGTTCTGGAGGTAACTCAAGTCCAGGAGAACTGACGAAGACCCGGGTTCAAATCACTGATGAGCTAGGTGGCGCCTGCTGTATAATTACAACAGTCAGTGATAAGCTGCTATTAAATCCTAAATCTATACAGCACATGTGGAATTGTAGAGGCATTTCCAGAATCATACATAATGGACATATTTAGCACATGACTCATAGAGAGAGGACCAGATCTTCTATTATTGTTTGAGAGGATATTAAAGCTCGGGTGAGAGAAGATGAGTCAGAGTTACATACACCACATGCGCCAAGTTATTAGCAGAGTTTCTTACAATCTTGCTGGCTCCCAGTTATTAGCAGAGTTTCAAGTTGTACAGTGAACAGTACACATTGTCTTCCTATAGTGGACATTTTCATAGTAGTCTCAGCTCCATAAGTTTTCGTCCGATTGTGTAGCCCGTGTTCGTCTTCGCTTTCCGTATTTCGTGGCCTCTGAGTTATCCATGGATAAACAAGCTACAGCACTTTTGGGACTTTATATTTAGTCGTCCTCCAAGCTTCGGGAGTCATTAAGTCATTAGGAGCTGGTTTCTTCAGTAAGGACAGTCGTCCGTGGACACGTCCCACCACTTTGGAAATTGGAGTTTTGCGCTGGAATATTTGCCGGACTCCTTTGCAAGTTCGGCTCTTTAATTGTGATCTTGCGGGCAGCCAGCCCGGGTCCGGCACACACAGGTATAGTTTATAGTTTCATAAATTAACAACTTTATTATTATAGATTAATCTTTGATTATTGATACCTAATCGATGTTGGAATGAGATTGATTTAAAAAACACACAATTAAATTAAAGTACTTTGTTTAAAATTGTAATCAAGTTCACAGTGGATTGTCTAGTTATTCAGGAGTTTGAATCCGTATTTTGAGGTGGTTTGTTGGGCTTGGTCAAGGTGACCGTAACAAAATTGGGGGCTCGAGTCCGGAATCAGTGTTTTGTGGGGTGTTTTTTGGTTTTCTGTAAAAAAAAAAAATACAGTTAAAATTATTGAACAAATTTTGATTGTGTGTTTAATTTTGATATCTGTGCTATATATTGTTATTTGTGAAGGAAGTGTTTATACACTATGGCGTGTAACGCAGAGAGTTTTCAAAGATGTTACGTGGGAGAATTTTGGATGTGCTCAAAAAGCCAGATTTAATGGAATTGGCCGAGAATTATGGGATGGAAGTTAAGCATTATATGAAAACGTTATTTAACAATCAGTTAATAACACATCTTGTTGAGGAAGATTTACTAGGGAGGGCATTTTTTTTGGAAAATTTTATGGAAATTCAGGATGAAGGTCAGATAGTGCTTTGGAAATGAAACAGTTGGAGATGCAAAAGCAATATAAAAATGGCCAACTTACAAATGCCAAGGAGAAAGAAAGAAGACAGATATGTTGGTTTTAGAACAAGCAAAAGTTTAGAAAAGGAGGAAAGGAAGCAAGATAAGTTGGGTTTAGAGCGGGAGTTAGAGAAGGAAAAACTTGAATTAGAAAAGGCACTAAAACAAAAGGAACTAGATGCCAAATTTACAAATGGAACAAAAAGAAAAAGATGACAGATTAAAAATGGAGTAAGAATGAAGTTGGCAGAAATTGAAGCCAAACAAAATTAGAAACAAGAAAGTTGAAAAGGGCAACATCAGTCGGCTACTCCTCACACCAGGTTTTGATGCCACTAGAACATCAAATTAGTTCCACCATTAGGGAAACATAAGTTGACAAGTATTTTGTTGCACTTCGAGAGATTGCCGAAGTAGGAAGTGGCCAAAGAGCAATGGACCAACATTGCTTCGACTGTGTGTTAATTGGGAAAGCTAGAGAGGTCTACTCCGTCCCTATCAATTGATCAGTGCAGTGATTATTAAGTAGTAAGTCAGTCTATTCTTAAGGCCTATGAGTTAGTGCCCGATGCGTAGAGGCAAAAAATTTGGAGTGCTAAAAAACTTGCAGAGCAACCTCATTTGAGTTTTTTGCAGGGTTCAGGAAAAAATGTTGGATAGGTGGCACACTTCCAAGGAAGTGAAAAAAGACTTCAATCAACTTAGGCAGTTGGTTTTAATTGAGCATTCAAACAGTGCATTCATGCCGATATTAAAACTCATTTGGATGAACGCGATATCAAGATTTGAAAAATGCAGCAACAATAGCAGATGATTACGCCCTCACACATAAGTTGAGTTCCAACAATAGTACGGGGGGCCTAATAAGTCAAGTCAGAATTACAAGAGTTTTAACTCAAATAGGCCTTACCAAAGTAGATCATTCCAAAGTCATGGTACTATTAAAGAAGGGGAAAGTCAGGCAGGTTCCTCCAGTCAGGGGAATAAGGGTCCTTCTAGTGCCAACCAAAGTCCGGGGACGGGTGGTTTTAAGGCAGATGTAACTGCACAGATTGCAAGGCTTCAGGTTATGTTATGGCAAGCTGTTGGAAGTTGATGGGAAAGCAGATGGCCATGAAGCAGAAGTCTGCACCCACAGGTTGTGCTGTGTCCATTAGAACACAAGTTAGTTCCCAGGCTATTAAACAGAAAGATGTTGAGTCTGAGAAAGTTAGGGAAGACTTTGAACCATTTGTTTTGGAGGGTTCAGTGTCGCTTGATGGTGACAAAGTTGTCCAAACCTATAAAGATCATGCGTGATACGTGTTGTGCCCAGTCAGTAATTTTGGAGGGGTCATGCCCTTTAGTGAAGTTAGCTCAACAGGTGTGAACATGCTTTGATCCAAGGTATAGGTATGGAGGTTATTAGTGTCCCTCTTCACAAGGTGAATTGAAGTCTGATTTGGTCTCAGGTACAGTCATAGTAGGAGTAAGGCCTGAACTTCCAGTCAAAGGTGTTTCAATGTTATTAGGGAATGATTTGGCAGGCGGGAAAGTACATCCCGAACCAATTGTTACCCACAATCCCTGCACAGAAATAGATAGTGAGGATAAGAATAGTACAGTCTATCCTGCCGGTGCAGTTACTAGGAGTACGGCTAGGAAAGCCATGCTTGAAGCAAAAAGTGATAGGAAGGAGGAAGACCTTGTCCCTAATGTAGATTTAGAGGACACTTCAGACAAAGTTAGATGAACCAGGTCGACTTCCCTCTTCAGGGGGAGACTAGGTTCTTCTCCAAAAACA
>JAMKCH010031507.1:0-20051 GCA_023653785.1 Ophioderma brevispina | reverse complement strand
AATTGATATCTATCATGTGTAAGCTGTATTACCAATGGAGTGTACATGCCTGCCAGTATTAAAGACACTATCAGTTTTTTTTTTTAATATTTAAAATTAAAATTTGCAGTGAGAATAGCTTTAAAAGTGAAGAATAAGTCTGTTAGAATTATATAAGTTAACTTTCCAGCTGTAGAATTGAAAGAAAAGGGAAGAAGAAAACGGCAGTGTTCCAAGATACGATTCTCCAATTCAATACGTGTTGATAGTAAGTGTCCGTTCGAGACAGTAGGACTAAAAGCTCATATTCTGTCCTTATGAGGTGGCTTCTGGTATTATCATTTGCAAGGTATGTTAGGATACCGTACTTGTTACGTAATGCTAAAATCTGATTTTTGATGATTTTTCGATTCGCTGATTATCAAATCACTGATAGTGTCTTTAACCCTCTACTGCCCAGTAGCTGACTATGTGCATATTTCTACTGAGCGTAAGGAATCAAAGGTATTTATCACCCGTTATTTTCCGAATTTTCATGGTCTGTTTGACGTCAAACGGCCATGGTTTCAATTAAGGTTAAAAAGCGTGTATCATCACTTATAAGCGGTTTATCAATCCATGAGCGGATTATCAGGTGACATCAGGATACTTCAGGTCACACACAAGGAACTGTGAGTTAATCGTTCGTAAACAAACAAACGAGGCATTCAAATATGGACCGAAGAACCATCGCTGTAGGCTCTACTTACATTTTTTCTTCTTTTTCAATCAAATATCTCTTATAATTATTCTCTCCACTGCCCGATGAGTGCCTGATGGGCCAACCAATTGACTTCTTTAAGCACTATCAGTGATTTGAAAAATATTTGAAATTGACAAAAAGAGCTTCAAAGGTGAAGGTAAGTTGTAGATTATCATAAGTTACCTTTTCAGCTGTTAGAATTGACAGAACAGGAAGAAACGCAGGTTCCAAGATACGATTCTCCATTCAATTAAGTGTTTGTGTAAGTGTCCGAACGGAAGTAATGACTAAAATCTCTGATTCTGTCCCTTATTAGGTTGCTTTGGTATATCATTTGGAGGTATGTTTAGGATACCGGTACTTGTTACATACATGCAAAAATCTGATTTTTGATGATTTTTCGATTTGCTGAATTTAGCAAATCACTGATAGTGTTTTAACATTATCGATGGCCATGGTGCAATATATTGAAACATGTATGATCTGGGAGTGATTTTAAAGAGGTATTTCGTGATTTCAGAAACTTCTGTTATTCGAAAGGCCCAGGCCACCTGTAGCTATAATCTGCTAGTTAAACTCATTATCGAATCATATCTCAGCCAACAACCCTTTGAACACCTATACAACATAAACATAGGCATTAAAGGCATGTGAAAGATTTCAAATGCTAACATTGAATCATGGTGGTTATTGAGCATGCAACTATAGTCATTTGACCTACTTCCGGGTGGGAGCAACGGTGACCCATCAGCTCTCAGTTTCCGGTGTATATGCGGCAAATGCGTGTGCGGCATGTTTCTACTGCAGTCATGTCTGAGTATTAAAATCAGTGCTCAGGAGATAGGATAGAAACAAGCAGTGTAGATAACTATAATTCCTCGATTTTTAAAGGTGTTTTTTCTTAAATTTTGTTTAAAAAACATATAATTATGCAATTTTATCACAATATTCGAGTCGCCTGACAAAATACATTGCAAGGAGTCAAAAACAAGCCTAGTCTTAGGTCAGTGGTTTTTTAGATGGCTTCCCAAACGATCGCACGCCATCTCAAAGGGCACGCGTAGGTGTATGGCCAATAGAGAATCTACCAGCATTGAAAGGGTAACACGCACAACCAAGGACCACTTGGATGCACACATGGGGAAAATTTTATCGAACATTTCTGGTCCCCACTAACAGAAAGGGTTCAAATTGATTGATTTTCTCTCTTATGCAAGGATTTAATTAGTTTGACAAAATTATAAATAAAAAAAGTTAATTGAAATCTTCAATTACGACAACCTAATGGCCAAGCATTCAAGTGGTTATATGTGATTTCAAATGCATCAGATGTTATTTTCCATCATATTTATTTGTTGCTTAACTTACTGTAATCTGTTTTGCTCAATGGTAGTACTCAGAGAAACCTCAATCATACTCCAAAAGCTTCAAAACAAGTGTGCTTGTCTCATATTCCGGTATCCTAGATTTACTCACACATCCCCTCTTTTGAAGGAGCTTCTCTGACTTAGTATATCTGATCGTATTAAATTCAAAACTCGTTTAATGTTTATAAGGCACTGAATGGGCTTTATCTCCAGTACCTCATGAATGTGCCTGGTGGTCAGTATTTCACATCCCGTGTCTGTTACTCTCTACTCGCGCATTCTAGCCACCATGGTCTCACTCTTCCTCTCGTTGTAAAAAAATGTGCTGGCGACAGGGCCTTTTCAGTGGCTGCTCCAAAACTATGGAACAATGCCTCAAAACCATTCATAGTGCCAAAACTGTTGAAAAGTTTAAGTCTATGATCAAAACTCACCTCTTTCAGTCCTTATTACTCATAAAAGGCGCTTAGTAGGCTATGGTGGCATAAAATGCGCCTTGTATGTATTTATGTTATACCTTTTTGGACATTTCCATTTGATTGGAATGATACCACCTAAAGTTACCACCCCAGTTCCTAGACAGAGATTCCTCTCATGCACTGCCTATATAACTTTGGAGAACAGCAATTATGCCTATTTCATACAAAGTTCACAAGCCTTTAATTCACCAGTGTGCAGGGCTGAATGAAGCACCATATTATTATGACTTGAGTGATACAATATTTTCAATTGGTGCTACCTGTCACGTGATTTTCAAGAAGGTTGTCAGTGCAATAGCTGCCAATGTATACATCTATGTGCTGCCATGTATTGGGCAGGGTATTGGGATAATTAAATTTATCTTTCCTTGAAGGCGTGGTTCTTTACATAGTTCTTCATATGATCATCGATGACAGAACAGTCCGACCTGAAGAACCATTTCAAGAGCCTGGCAACTGGCAGCTATTGAACTTACAACCTTTTTGCACTCACATATGGATTACTTGATGGATTCCAAGAAAGACGTCGGAGGTGCGTTGTTCTCCAAGGACTCAGGGTGTATGATGAGCGGACTTGTTTAACAGTGCATAAGTGAAATTAACTGAAAGCTATATCTGATGATGGAAAGGTTGTTATAAGTATTGTATACAGTTTGGTAATAAGTACTCTGGTGCCATTTCCGTCAGAGCACACAACAAAGCACATTTCTGAAAAAAATAAAATGATTTGGGTAATAAAAAAAAAAAGGTGATAAAATTTAAATGAGTACACAACAATTGAAATAATTTCCCACTTCAAGAATTTTTAATAAATAAACGTCCCACATGTAATTAATTTTAGGCTTTGTCAGATTGAACTCTAACCAAAACCAAACTAATCACCTTTTAAAAGAACTATTTTTTCCATTTTGTGATTTATCACACATTTGGGTGGGTAAAACTTAATTTCTAATTTGCTTCACATATACATGCACCTGACACACATATCAATAGCTGTATAGCTTTCACAGAATCACCATATTTGATTTCTAATCATCCCCGCTAGACCCAGGCGGTGGCGGCCAAGCCTCATGTCTTAAGACTTCAACCAAAATGTCAAAACAAATTACGACATCCTCGTTGTTCATTAATAAAAAAAAAACAACAGAATTTTTTTTTTTTTTTTTTAACAAATTCTCTTCCATTCCAACGGTTTTGGAATAAGAAAATATTCCTTGACAACATATAAAAAATTCATGAATTTTTAATCAGATTTTCGCTTTTTTACGTGTTAAACACTGGCGCCCTCTGAAATTGGGATTTCTTGGCCGCCCTCCCCCTGGCTAACCCCATCAATCCCATTTACCCAACCCTGAAGTGAATTTTCTACAGTCATTGTTCACTCACACTTTCATAACACTTTGGTGAAGGTTGAAGTTATTAACCTTCACAGGGATATCAACAGCTCACACTTCTTTTCTTGGTAATGTTTTACAGGATTTGAATACCATCAATACAAGGTGTTCAATGGGAGAATTGCTCTCTGCTAGAATCAACTTCACAGCAGGTGTTTTTGTCGCATTCTGCTTGTTCTCGTCAGCATTCCTTGTCTTGTTCTTGCACAGTGATGACAGTCTTCAATTCCATGAAACCAACAATGGCATTACACAATCCATTCACCACATCATTTCTCTTTTTTTCTGTCTAAAAAAATTTCCCACATAATCTTCTTGCATTATGCTGCATTCATTTCATCATTCATTCATTCATTCATAATTCATTCATTCGTGCATTTAGACATAGATAGAAGGTCCGTTTTGATTGGTTAAGAGTTTATGTACACCATGTTAACATTAATCAGCCAATCAAAGAAACTGTTAGGAATGTACTACTCCACTGTACTTCAGATGAAAGACCTTGCAATGGGAATAGGGCAATATTTGTCCAAAACACTTTTGGGGGATTTTGCAAATTCCTCTCTTTTCCTCGTGAATATTCACACATCCAACTTGGCATCACTGTGATTATGTTCATTTTAGTTTCAGAGCGGCCACTGGTCACAATTTTCACAAAATTATGAAATTTCTTCAATTTGCCTCAAATGATAGACTAGGCCATTGGAATAACGAGATATGTTTAAACATACAAATAACATACCCAACCCCAAACAGATAGTGCCATGAATATGAGGAAAATATATCCAGGTAATTTATAGGATAACTTTAAGTTTTCCCGGAACTTTAAAATCAACAAATGTGTAATATTACATGATATTTTGATTAACTCACTGTATTAAAAACCACACAGGTTATAGGAGCCGGGCAAACAGTGTGCATAGCGTGGGAAACATGCAAACGGCGCGTGTTCTTGTTTTAAACCCATTTTTCGTTTGCGTCGTCCTGCTGACTTTCCGCGTCCGGCAATGCTAATTAAAATCGTTCCTTTTACCCATACGGAAGCGATTTGGGCTTAAAGGTGCACGGGGAGATCCACAATCAGGTATCCCTAAAAAAATCGAAAGTACTACTGATTTTTGCCCTGAATGTAAAGCTTTCCATCACAGATGTCCCCAACTAAAAGGATAAGCTGAGAAATGTTTTCTTTGGTAACAAAAATTATGAAATTTCTAATTTCGTATAGGAGCAAATACAAATTTCGCCTATGTTTTGTATTGACATTGAAGCAAATCAGAATCAACCTTGGTTCCCCCTCTCTTTAAGGAGACATTCTGTAGCGCATTTACAGGTACCAAAATTTATTGAGTGTCCTAGTCTGTATGAAATTACTATATGACAACATATTTGGGGTGCCTAAAAATCTCTCTCTTGCACCTTTAATCATTTCGGGTGAGGCCTTATTATAAAACTTTACAACCCATGGCAAACTATCGATTTTGAAAAATCTGAGGGCACACACATTTTTCAAATGTGCCGTGTCTCTTTTAAATACAACACATCATTACTCACTTGTTTGGATTTGTGTACCATGTCATCTTACTGCTGTTTCCAAAGTACCGTAATGTTTCTTTTTAGAGACAACCATAGACAGTGCATTAGTAGTGAGCAATACTGGAAATTGAATTCAATGATGACAAGTAATAACAGTCTTAACAACAATCATTGTGCTAGTTTAATCGAATAGCTGCCTTTTGTTTACATGCAAATCTTAACCCCCTCTGAGGGCTAACCACCTTTTTAACAAGCTCGCTGTTGGCTAATTACATAATATAACACTATAGGGATACACCTACCAATCCAAATTAGCTCTTATGGCATTGCCCAAGAACAATCTTAAGAAACACTAACTTTGCAAAAAAAGATTTGACAACAGTTCATGGTTTGTGGTTCCATTGGCATGTACAATTTCAAAATCTAGGGTTAAGATTTTGAGTTAGGGCCAAGGTTAACATTAGGGCTGTAGGGTTTAGGGTTAGGATTAGGCCCAAAAATTGTTTGTTTGTCCTCGTCCAACCGAACGTGTACCTTGGTCCCGACCATATTTTATTTTATTATTATTATTTTAACCACCCAATACTCAAGTTTTTGGTATAAAAAAATAATTTACAAAATAAATATCACAAATCTGGGAAATATTACCTGTACCTGTAGACCATAAAATAGAGCTACCTTACTTTGCAAGTTGTGATGGATTTTTTAACAGTGCCATAACCAGAAGGGGAAGCTGCCTCCCCCCTCCTGAAAAATTTTTGTGATTTTTGTACACGCGCCAATTTAGAGTGAAAACAACATAGGCCTATACTATATTAACAAATTTTAATATATGCTTGCACCCCCCAAGATATACGTCCCCCTATGCCCCCCCCCCAAAAAAAAGCTTGTTACGCCACTGTTTTTAAAGTTTGCATGTGATTCAAGTCAGTTTTAAATTATGTTATAATAATAATATTGGATAGATTTTCGGCAACGCAAGAATATATTGCACTCGCTAAAATACTGCGCTCACCTTTGACTTGAGCAATATTGATATAGCTTGGGCAATATATTTTCTATCATCTTTATCAATTCCATATCTAAATACATGACATAAGGCAGCCGTTACATATACAACCTTTGTGGACCCACAAGACAAACGTCTTCTATTTTAAAACAAAGCTAAATATACTCTACTGGGAAAACAAGAGTTCTAAAGTGTTTTGGAAATCCCAACAAATCTAGCTGTTTCCGTAGATTATTCGCACTCGGAATAGTCATTGTATTTCATTTCTTGGTAAAGCTCTTGCAATTACTGGCTTTTATGTAACATTTTATCTTGTCTATTTCAATGTAGAATGTCTCCATGTGATACTGATAGCAGTGTACTCAGTGTATTAGCTTAGAGATATGTGCACAAATCATTGCTGTATAGTTGGTTTATTCTTTCTGAATAAAAAGAATCATGTTCCTAAAGAGTGCATGCATTCTTCCACAATGCAATGTACAGGGTGTTTTGCATTTTTGGACAATTAGTTTTAAAAGTGACAGCTTTCTTGTATGACTTATTGAACCTTATTTCTTAATGAGAATACACAGAATTTATAAAGCATGCACAAATTTGTGGTATCTCTTAATGTATTCTAGCTAATGAGATAAGATTCTTAAATTTAATGTAGCTAATTAATTGTACTTACATTGAAGATCAAAACATACTGAAACACATATGTAAAACAGTTTGTTAAATTTTTGCAACACCCTGTATGTTTTTATAACACAGTCAAAATGACTGTATTTTCGCTCATAACATCCAAACCAAACATTCTTTACCCTTAAAATTTCACAGGGTAAATGAGAAAAATAGTAGCTTTCTTCTGATATCAAACTTTCGACTACTTCCGGTAGAATCTGGGGTCCCTGGGGACAAGGCTACTAGCGATCGGACCATGAACCGTTAACCTTTCATCCAAACATTTCATAACATAACCCTGAGCTCATAACATCCAAACCAAACATTCTTTAACCTTAAAATTTCATAGGGTAAATGAGAAAAATAGTAGCTTTCTTCTGATATCAAACTTTCGACTACTTCCGGTAGAATCTGGGGTCCCTGGGGACAAGGCTACTAGCGATCGGACCATGAACCTTTAACCTTTCATCCAAACATTTCATAACATAAACCCGAGCTTCTTCTTCTTGCGTATAAGGCAGCAGCTAAATGTGTTGAAATTGGTGGAGTCAGTTCAGTGTTGACTGGTTGGGGTTTAAGAAGTCTATATCCATTGCTGGACGAAAGGTAGGGCACTCATTGAGAATGTGATCTGCAGTCTGTGATGGAGAGTCACATCGGCAGATGGCCGTAGCCCCCATCGGAACATATTGCTGTTGAAATGACAGACACCTGTGTGAGCTTGTTCAAGGTGACCTATTACTTACTTGGAAGGTTGCTACAAGGTAGGAGTTCTGACACAGAAATCAAACCATCCCTGTTTCTATTTGGATACACCCTGTATTTTTCAGTCCTTGCCATTGTTACAATCTGATCATGCCTTCACCTCTAATAACTTCTCCAGAAATACTTTGAGTAGTCAACAGGCACTGAGCAACATGTCTTCAAATGTTAGAGGATTAAATCTTGAGGAGACAGGGAGATGTATCAAGTTAAGATTTGTAATATCAATGTTGTCCAGATATTATCCCCTCTATTCTTGTATTCCTAGGGGTACTGTGTAATAAAAAGGTTAATCTGTATTGCAATGTTCATATGATTGTACAGACACAAAAGAAGAAAAAAGACAGAAAAACAAACAAACACCCTTTTTTCAGTAGACTGGCAAGCTATAACTATCCCTAGAAAAACATTTTTCTCTTTTTTTTTTTTTTTTTTTAAATTCAAAAGTATGCATTTTTACAACACAACCATTTTGGTAATCAGCATGAAAAATACATTCAAATGATTCCAAACAAACCTAGTCTTAAGGCTCAGTCACACAGCCGATTTTTTGCTAGAAAACCACTTCCAGACTGCTCCAGACTGGTGCCGATTGGCCAATTTTCGAAAATCGTGAGCAGTTTTTCTTTTTCATGTGTAGTTCTGGCAAGGTCTGGGCCTGTTCTGTGCAGTCGTGTGTAGTCTTACCCATTATTTCCCAGAAAACCGCTTCGAGACTGCTCAAGACTGGTGCCGATTGGCCATTTTTTCGAAAATCGTGAGTAATTTTCCCTTTTCAGGTGTAGTTTTGGCCAAGTCTGGGACTGTCCTGTACAGTCTTCTGCAGTCTTGTGTGGTCGGGAGCACGTGGCAAATGTGAAAAAAACCGCCACGATTTTTCTTGCAGCTTACAAAAATCGGGGCGGTTTGGAATCGAAAGGTCGGCTTGAAACACATGAGCGGTTTGGAAGGGTAGCCGATGAGTTGGTGCGCATCATGTTGGTTTTGTGCAGTTGGAAAGTGGTCGGCATGAGTCTGGCTCCAAGCGGGAGAGAAACGTACAAGCAACCTGGACCAAAAAAAAATTTGAAATCGGCGACTAAACCTCGGCAACTACAGAAGATAATCGCCGACTTGAAGTCCTGACAGCAACTTGTCTGTCGTGTTAAGTCGGGCGACTGATTGAGAACTGAACAGTGACATGCTTGATCGCCGACTGCTCCGCATTGAGCATTCTTTCTTGTAATTGTACAAGACTGCAGCATTTGGAAAGAAATGTGGCTTGTGTAATTGGGAAGAGGTTGGTCGCGTCGCGGGTTATCTTCTATGCGAGGGACCTTTCTTGGTGTCACAACTCTGGCGACCAATCTACCAGTCTTGACAGTGACATTTACAACTTGTGCCGTCGTTTCAAGGTCGCGACAATTCGGGGACTGAACAAGTGGCATCGCCAATTAAACATGTTGGATCTTGTTGATTTCAAGACGCTGTCGCCTACTGCTCGCGTTTTTTCAGCATCCTTGTCTCGTGACGACAGGGATACTTGCAGACTGATCATCCCTGGTCGGGATAAAAAATGGTAAAGTTGTGCAATTTTGAACAGACTTTTCCGATTTTGAAAATGCGTCTTGTGTAGGCGGGAAGTGGTTGGGTCGGAAGCTGTCTTCTGTGTGGACTATACCTTTAGTCAGTGGCTTTTGAGATGGCCTTCCTAAAAGCCACTTTGTAATCTTTACAGGATCTCACTATGAGTTCAATATGCTCATCCACCAAGGACTGGGTTGTACTTGTACATACATTGACATGAACTGACCTTTGTGTATGCTGGTTATCATAATCATACCCACAAACCAAGGGTGTATTTTCTAGATACTCTGGTGGAATGGAAGCTAACTGAACTATGCCCTGGTAATTGAGACTTCAGGCTCATAGTGTCTAGTCTACCAGAGTTAAAGGACTAATCCGAACCTCTCTAGGCATCTCAAAAAGTTGTGTGAACAACAGAAAGTATGGGATGCCTTGGAGTAGCCAGTAAGTAGTAAATCTAAAGTTTTAAATCCGGTTGTCCCGCAAAACGGGCGGTGACTTGGGATTTTTGGGAGTTCACCTCTCACAGCTTGGCAGCAACCGCGCTTGAGATGCTTGGGAATGGATGAGGTTGGTGAATGAGAGCTAATTAAGGTTACTTTCTTGATTCTAGCACCTTCGGTTTGACTTATGGTTAAATTAGATATCATTGAGAAAAGCTTATCCAAAATTTAGTTCATTCTAATCTTGCCATGTGGACGTTATGTGCCAAAATGATTGTCTCACTGTAGTCCTAGTCCACGATGCTGTAAATTTTATTCCAAACAGAAAATACAAAACTGCGAATTTCTTACAGATGCGATCAATTTGACCACAGACAATTAGGCATTACGTAAATTTAGTTAATAAGTTGGTTAGAGTTAAATTATATAAAAATCTCAACTTTTTTTTAAAATTACGGTCAGGGGGAGAAAAGATGAGGTTGTGGATCATGAAATGCCCCTTTACCAACTACTGTGATGCTAACATTTTGCTCATATACCAGCAGAAATGAATTCTTTGAAAGAATATTTTTCAAAATGACAATTGAAACCCTATGTAAGAGCCCTTCAAACTAATTTCCCAGTGCATTGCTTTACTGTGAAACATGGAAAATCAGATAATAACAATAAGAAAGAAAACTACAAAACTTGACCGGAAATTACTGAAGTCTGATTGACTATAGTACAGGGATTAGGCATGTGATCAGAGAACATTATCTCAAATTCTCCCATCGGAGGTTGAATGAAATCAATACCTGGAACTAATAAGAGCTCCCCTTAGAGCATGATCTCGAATTTGAATTTTTGGAATGGTTGATTTGGAAGTCTCTGTAAATCACAGCAACCATTACTTAAAACTGTATCACTTCTGCTAGATTCGAGGGATAACACCAGTCATAGGAATAAAGGCCGAAATGCTTTTTTTTGTTATACTTTTATTATCTCCCTCCCCCCCTCTCTCTCTCTTTCTCTCATACAAGATCTGTGTGTGTGTGTGTGTGTATGTGTGTGTGTACATTTTTAATTTGACAAATTTTCCATTAGCAACTTCCATTTCATCAATGAAACTTATCTTAAGAATAAGGAAAAATACCTTTATGCAAAAAAGTTTTGATTGACATAACCCAACCAACCCTAATAAAACTGCTGACCCAAACATTTTTATGTGAGTTAGTACAAGATTAAAAAAAATCTCCCACACTATGACAAAAGTTTTATCTTTGTCCCTCTAAAGGCATTTCAACTCATAATCACAGTTAAAAATCCATCCGACTACAGAATTACAAGCTATCTTCAGTTGACAGTCATTCAGTATAAATTTAAGAAAAAGTTTCAAATTGTTTCTATTGGTTTTTTACTCTTACAAATGTCTTCTCTTAATCCTTAAGAACCTTCTTTGATATTCTTTCTCTCTCATTCAAAAAGACCCTATGTAGGATATCTGAAAAGAAGCAAATTTAAAATCGAGTGAAAATGCTAACAATTACAGAAGCGCAAAAGATTACACCTGTGAAAATTACCTTTTTAGAGTAGCTTAAATTGTCTGTATGGACAATTTAAGCCAATTTTTTACTAAATTGTCAAAATTCAACCCTCACAAGAATGCTTTTGATCACTTGCAGAGAACATTAGACAACTACCTGCTCCACAAACATGCAAAAATTTGATTTTTTTAAATGCTTTTGTACTTTTTCTGATTTATTTAATCACTGATTATGCCTGTAAGATGTCTCCTTTAAAGGTACCCCACCCGATTACAGCATGTATTTTTCTCTGTTTTGTAGTAAGGGCCATCATAAAAATACTTTAATTCCAAAATTTAATTTGAATCCGACATATAATTCCAACATTTCATTTTAATCCGACATACTATTTTAATGTGAGCAGTAATTGTGTGTATTGCAATAGCCCATAGAGTACTGTACAAACTATTTTCCGGTTACCGTAAATAAAGGTCAGTCAAAATATTTTGCAGCTGATATGAGAAAAATGGTACTAAAATCTCAGGTTTGATGGTGTGAAAGGTTGGGTCGAGGCTAAGAATCGGGTGGTGCCCCCTTTAAGGTTGTATTAACATGTACAGTGAAAGGCGGGTTTTATTGCACATTGGTTCATAACCCGCCTTCCATCAGCGAGACAATTTTCAGCATAAAAGCAGGGTTAAAATCAATGAATTTCTCAACTTCTTTGGGTAATGTTCAATTTAAGAAGCCTCAGTACATTTGAGGAAACATCACATTGCACGCAGTCTTTTTGTCCCTCAGCTTCACACAAAGACGTAAATGCAGTCTTTGTACAAAGACGTAAATGCAGTCTTTGTTCGCAATAATGGCCAAAAGTAGGTCAACCAGGAATGATGCATTCATCACTTTTTAACCCATTTTCCCCTTTTTCATTGATCATGCAGCAACATTTTATATTTTGCTATTGATCCAATACACATCCAACATGATTGATTGATTGCTCAATCTAAGCAATTTTCCAACTTTTTTGTTGTTCTCATGAGCAGTGTTGGAAGTCACATGTTTGATTAACATGAATGAGACCTTAAGGATCCCTAGCACATTTAAGGTGCAGTGAGGTTTCAAAATATCATTCAAAGGCTTGTTTTAGTCTAAAATGATACAGATTTAACATTAGCACTGTGGGGTGTTCTAAAATGTCCACAATAAAGATTGTCAAAATCTAACACTCTTGGTGTGATTTGTATTACAAGTAGCATATTTAGATTTATTAAACATGACTAACAATTAGACACACGTTTAAATATTGCAATACCTGATACGTGCAGAATTTGGCACCTGACCTAATCACACGACAGAACACTCATTGATTTTATGCGATCAATAAAGCTATTCCGATACTTAATGGACAGACCCCTTTACAGCTTTTGTCGTCTAAACTGGGATGATGACCAAACACCTAGATTGCCTGTGACAGGGATAATTTACTGTATTATAGTATTCCCATCCTAACCAAGAAACAGAGGAGTAGAAATAAACACAGCAAGTGCTATGGCCGCTGAAGTGTCCTTTTGTGTGTGAGAGAAGTGGGTTTTGCAGGATATCTTTCTTTATAGACCTATTCAAATGAACATCAAAAATGTTCACAGCAAAATTCAACGTACACGAGCATCGTTATACACACTTGTGTACTTTCACAAGCGCTTGCTAGGATTATGCACAGGCAAAATTAATGTAAAATGCTATGGCCATTTTGTACAAAAATCCACAGGCAATAATGTACATCATCCATAATGTGGCTATCTTTAACTGAATTAACTTTAATACTTTATGTGGCTTTACTCTGTAAATTAGGGCAACGGGTGTCAGGACCTAATAGTAGTAATTAGCTTGTGGGGACTTAACATTTTTGTAAACATCCTCACAAGGAAAAAAAAAAAGGTTTTAAGTAACCGTACACATACACGTACACACACAAATACAGAAGAACCTACAGATTTATAAGCCTCCTTACACTAGTACAGGTGACACAAAAACAATAACTTCCATATTTAAAGGTGCATTTTGTGATTCCAGAACCTTCTCTTTTATTCATGGTTCACTAGATATCCTTGAGAAAAGCTTATTTACAAAATTTGAGTTTTGAGCAAATGCTTGTTTCCCACGGTCCCATACAACTGTGCTGTAATTTGTCTGTTTACGGACAGAGAATACAAAATTGCGAATTTCTTAAACATACAACTGAATTGGCACGTAAGATTTGGTACACATGAATTACTAAAGCTAACGGTTCAGATGATATAAAAATCTCAACTTTTTTTAGGTAAGTCGGGGGATGAGGTTGAGGATTACCAAATGCCCCTTTAATCCTACAGCAGATCATCTTCCATAATATAAATTCCCAATTTAAGAGAGCACATGCCTGTGGTTCATGACAGGTCCTTGAACTCTTCCACATCCACATCAGTACAAATTAATATCCTGTACAGAGTTATGCAATAGATGAACTTAGACCTCTAGCTGTCAGACTGAATATAATATTGCCCAGACATTTGCTGTAAAATTACTTTTGTCATTTTTAGGTTTCCCAACCTCTGATCCTAGTTATACCACTGTGCATCTTAAAATTAGCAAGTGGTTCTTTCAAAATGACCTCTGTGGTTAAGAGGACTGAAAACCTGCAAATTGTTGTATCAAAACTAATTGAGTTTGGTATACCATTAAAATAAAATGAACTTCAGGAGTCACAAGATATTAGTACATGAGAGCTTCTTTTTTCTAAAGCATAAAAATCTCAAAGCTAGTAAAAAAATTGCATTTCCAGTCCAGTCCAAAATGCAAAAATAAAAGATTTTAAAAATATAATTAGAAATAATAAAATAAATAAATAAAATCACTGTTGTTTAAACTTTAAACTTAACTTAATACTTATAAACCTTAATATTAAGTTGGGTGCCCTTGACAAATTTTATTCAAGATTTGTACACAAAGTATTCATGCATTAGCAACATTTTCTCATTAAATTGAGCAAAGTGCCCATATACTGTGAAACCTTAAACCTATACAGTATGTTCATCATACAAAGAGTTAACCACAGGATATTGAAACTGACAACCCCCATCTCGCATTCTAGGCTGAGGGTTTCTCCTGGTTAAGGGCAATATTAAAGGCTATTCCTAAGACACCTTGATATATACTCCTGTGTTAAAAAATCCCTTCAGTGTTCTTGATTTAGCCAATGGTTCAGATGATATAGTAATCTCATGGAAAGAATTACCTTCTTTAAAAATCTACAAGAAACATCTTTTTATAATGGCCTTACACTAAACAAATACCCTAACCCTAAGGCCAAAAATAAAAAGAATTTGTTACATGTAGAACTTCAAAGGGGTACATATGGAACCCTTGCCAATCTCATTGTTCTCTACAATCATAAGACAAGGATGTGGCTTATGTAATGCTCTATTAAAAGCAATAATAGTAAATTTTTTGGAAGAGCACCCCACTTTTCCAAAATTTGAGATTTTTTGCAGAGTTGTGTTAATAATTGTCTAGTAAACCATAACTGCGACAACATGCCTCAAAATGCGATTTTCATAAAAGAAACATTATTGAATTTAGGAATCGGGATCCCAATTGTCAATTTAACGGCGGAGCTGAAACAACCAAATTTATGTCCGTCCATGATGAGTAGTGCCACCTCACGAAACCAGGACATCACTTCCCTGAACCGACGGAACAATTATTATTGGAGATCGCTGAATATTAATTATTTCCAATTACCAAATTTCCTTCTTTGAGACACATAGAGAATATCAAGCTCTAGCCTGTCCAGTATAGTTTACTACTACTAAACACAAACGTATACAAAATTTCAAAATATTGGGAAATTGGGTGCACTCTTAAACAAGTGTGGCTATATTGCTTTAAATATATTATTGGACATAAACCTGGGTGAGCAGGGGTGAGTATGCAAAATAGCTAAATAACTGACTTGCTCATTATCTGCAAAAAAATGTCTATACCAAAGACAGTAACTAATATGACAGTGCTAGCATTATTACTACATGTAATGATCTCCAATCACCAAGACATTATTTCTGTACTATGGAGGCAATGACTACATCTTACAAGTTGCAATCAAGAAGATTTTGAGTTCCATATATTGTGTCATTTGTGTTATTTCTATAGACTTAACCTTCCAACTATAATTCTTACATTTTATTTGGCTGCAAAAAGCCTTAAAGTGAACACAAATGGTGATTTTTATTTACTCTTATTTCAATAAAAACATAGGCTGAATTTGTATTGGGGGGCTACTATACACAATTAAAATAGCACCTTTTTTGTATCAAATCCATATTTTTCAGCTTAGTTATTCCGCTGTTGGTATTTTTGATGGTAACTGTTACTCTCAATGCAAAATCAGAATCTTCAATATTTTCGGGACAACAAACCTGATATGTGAATTCTCTTGCACCTAAAAAACCAAATTAATTGATATGTCTCATCAAAACAGGATTATTTTTTTTTTGTAGAGGAGTACATGAAGCTAAATAGAGATGTGTTCTCTTCAGTTGGAACCCTCACATTGACCTTGGGTCAAGTCCAATCAACGAAAGCATAAATATTTATGCTGAATTCAGCAGCTGAAGTTGCATTCATGTTAAAGGACGACTCAAGATTTTTGAACTACAATTCTTTGTGGATTATTAACATAGTCACTCAACTAACGATTAGTCACCGAAAATGGCCCCATTCCAAAGCTTGATATGAATCAGATTTTTCGTTTCCATGCGGTAACTTTATTTGTGGTATACAGTTGCCATAGGATACTGTGTAAACAAAATTCGCAGAAGTCCGGAATTTTATAACAACGGTGTGCATATTCTTTTTTTTCATATGCCGGACTGTCGATTAAGCTTAGCAATTATCAACCAGTACTTAGTATAGGACCCGCATTATGTACATTCAACAACCACAATTTTTGTGGAATTGAGTGCACCCTCTCCTAAAAATCTCTAGAGCAAGCCTTCACCTCCATGGCAATCCAGAGAGACCTTTTATGAGGCTTGTAAAATGGTTCAAAGACTTGGGAGTCGTTCACTCTGTTCATGGCACTGTGGATGACAGTCTATTTGAGACCTTGCTACAAATGCAATGCTATGTATTCTTTATGTTTTTGCTATTCACTGTGATGCCAGTGTAGTGTTTAATAGCTTGAGTGCATTCACGCAGTGTGCTACATGATTTCTAAATCTAGAGATTTTCAGTTTAAATGTACAACTTGCAGCGATTTGACTAATCACGGAAAATTTCAAAAGAAACATTAAAAGTTGGATTTTGGCATATTTGTGAGACATGGAGTATCTAACATAACTCCTGACACGTGGAATTGAAAGTTTCTTATAAGAGCAAAGATATTTTTTTAGCAAATTGGACTAAATGTCCTATTGGTGTTACCATTTAGTTACATACACGCAACTCAATGGGGCTTCACTGTTGGTATAATACTGATATTTTTCTCCCTCTTACCAATTTTTATATGAAAAAATATGTTTTTTTAAACTTATCTGTCCCCTTTATAAGGACTATCTAAGAATTTAAATGTTTCAATGTTTTTTTGCAGAATCCTTGATATATACAGACCCCAGAGCCAAAACATAATGTTATAAGGAACAACCTTGCAGTCAAATTTTGTCATATCTTTATTTCCGCAGAAGACACCTGTACCATGTCCAACATGCTCATGAACAGCTTGCCTAGCCATCTTGCCAGTTGCGATTGCAGAGATGTTTACCAGTCCTCTGGCCCTTAAATGTGTTTTCAATGTTCACAAATGTATAGGGGATCTAGGGGCTGGCTGGTGGGGCAGTTGGTACACCTCAGCCACCTACAAGAAAAACTTGGCGTTGGGTGAGATTAATGCTCACTTTTCAACACCAAAACAAGAACATTGGGGCTTATCGTTTTAATTCAAATGCATCAAAGGGCATAGTCGTTAACGAATACATTCACGTTTTTTTTTTTAATCAAGTCAATAGTGCAATGGTTGAGAACAACAAATTATCACCTGAGCTCAAAATAATGCTACAAACAATTTCTTTCGTCTTGCTATACTAAGAAACTCACGATATGCAATGTGACCAAGCTATATTGAGTCCTTGTCACAGAATTGAAAGAATTTTGAACATTTTACTACATTGTGACTTGAACATTTATTACTCTATAGCTATAACGATAACGACTAACTTTCTAAAAATCTTTGGGATGGTAACAAAATTGTTTGGATACATGTTTTACGACAAGTAATCCCCTTATAAAAATTCTTCTTTTTAATTTCTTTCATATCAATTAACTCTTTAAGTTGAAAATGCTAAATTTAAGTTCGAAAATACAAAAGAAAAAATCATGCCATACAAAGCCTACATCTGGAAAAAAATAGTTGCCAACTTGATAAAATATAATCAAACACGTTCCCATGCGTCCAATCTATGATCCGAATTGGGTAATTCATTATTCATTGGAAACAGATGTCTTGCTCTTATCCCTATCCTTCCCCTACCCCATGCAACATGTTGGGGGACCTGACGCGGCTGCTACAACATGACTTGGATCAAACATTGCCTAGGTGGGAGAGGGGGGCCGGCTTTACGCCAAGTCGACAAAGTGATGGCAAAACATTTTTTTCCATGATGTCTAGTAAAATTAAAAGAAAAATATATCGATAATCGTTTTTTTGGTCATACTTCTTAAAACGCGTTTGATGTAATTTTACATGAATTTTCACCACTGAAAAAACAATCATATACCCGTTACAACATTGAGAGAACTCTCACAGCTGTGTATGTGGGTATGTAACTTGTGGCACTACGCGCCGAGAATGCGCGGAGCGGTTTTAATCTGTGTTGCGTGTGCGTGTTTTTCGCATGTTTGTGGCGCGCAGCGTGTGCGTGTGTGTGGTGTATGAAGGTTTGTGTAGTTTGTAGTGATATCTCTCACATAAGGCATTTTATCTATGGAATTTGCGAATGAAAACGATTCAAACATGAGAGGGCTTTTATTTTCCGTAATCGGCAAGGTAAAGCCAATGTAATTGAAACTCATCTTGCGGAGAGTATCAGTTAAGTAATAGAAGTTTAAAATGTACGTCTAAATTACAGTAATACCTTTTGATTGTATCACATGCTTTCCTTTGTTAAGCAAAAGAAAGAGAAAGAAAATAAGAAATTAATAAAAAAATATAAGAAAGAAATCAAATAAAAAAAAATCGAATGAAACTATAATAAAGAAATCAAATAAACAAATACAAATTAAAGAGACAATACACATACCTCAAAAATCAGAACAAAAATCGTATATGATATATTAATTGCCGACTGGCTCTCATCAACAACAACAAAGATACTTACGGAATTAAAATAAACAGATATTTATAGGCCCGAGTTGGATTCGAACCCACATCTTCCGCTTATTGGGGCGTATTCTTTATCCATTAGACCAAACACTCAACGGTCAACTAAAAATGGAATGCAATGCCTCAGATGACCCCTCTTGCTGCAAAACGCAAAACAAACAAATGTACACGATGGTACTAATATAATATTATATGTGTTCATATTTATTGCATAAATGATAATGAAATTAGTTTTGTGGATTTTGATACAAGCATTGGAAAGGAAAGGGATATCAAGTATGATATATGATCCATAGAGAAATAATTGGCTGATGGGGTAACCGTGTCGGTTAAACCACGATAGAATTGCGTACATGGACATCGGTAACCATAAAAGTCATAAGCTTCTTGAGGTCTAAATACGTTTTACTGTTATGGGTAACGTCTTGATGTGTGTATTTCACTGTGGTTAACCGAAACGGTTAACCATGTGTACTTTTACCTCATGTTGCAATGTGGATCCCAGACACGCACACAGAAAACACACACACGTACCCAACGGACACCCACGTACCATCGGACGCACGCCAAGGCACATCAACCCACCCACCACACACCATCAACACAACACCCACACACCACCATACATAAACACACGTATACACACACACCAACAATTTAAATTAATATCATGAAAACGGTAGCCGTTCTTCAATCCGAGTTAATCAATGCAGTTATATTATTAGCTCACTGAATTTTAGCCTATCATTTGTGATTTGAAAAACAATTTTGTGCAAACTTTACTCGAAATGTAACAACACAATACTCTTTACGTCATGTAGGTTACGAGTAAGGTGCAAACTGTATTAGGCCAAAAAAAAAAAAAATGGTTTGTCTAAAGCTGGCGCTTGCGTTTGTAAATTTCGCAGCGACGAAAATTGAAAAAAGTTATGCGGAACTTTTTTTTATTTTTTTTTTAAAAAAAAAAGCATGAACTCATTTTTGTTGAAAAATGGAATGGAATTGTGAAAAATGCACGATTCACGCAATCTGCGCTCTCGGCGGTTGTGAACTGGACTATTTTACGTTGACGTGGTTTATAGACGTTACTACTGGGCCCAGCGTGCGAAGTGAAACCACTCCACACAAATAAATGGCAATATACTTCCGTTTTTAAAGTGGGCAGGGATACGGGTGGAAACGGCACTAAAGTGGC
>JAMKCH010031506.1:0-15759 GCA_023653785.1 Ophioderma brevispina | reverse complement strand
AATTGCTATTGTTTGATGTGCATTGCCAGTGCACCATTGCATAAAAGTAGCTCGACTGACATTGGATGCAAAGACCTTTGTCAGTCTTAATTTTGATGTGATACATAACCATTTGTGTGTGCAAAATAAAATATGGTCAGCGGCATATTCTAAGATCCCTTGCGTATTAGCAAATTTGATTATTTTGATGAGGTGTTAAACAGGAATGAAAAACTTGTCCAAGTAGTGTTCACTCGCGTATCCCTTCAACAAAAATTAAAATTGCCAATGTAATAAAAATAGCTCGATCTGATTAAGCGGTGGCTTGTTTTGATTACATGAATCAAGTAATGTGTACATGTATGTTTACTTGGTCAAATTAAGCAAAGTAATGCATAATGGTTGACATCCCGTGGGTGTACTTCCATTACTGCGGAAGGCTGACAGCGGGTATCAATACTTCATTTAGCGTAGTATGGACACACTACACTAACGATTGTCTAATTTCTTGGACAGGAATGAACATGCATATTAACTTATGCATGCAATGAACCGATAAGTGACCTTTTCAAATAAAGCTCATCATGACAACAATATCGTAAGCATAATTGGTCAATTTCCTAAGGTCCTGCACGGTAAGTGCAGTGATATTTACAATTGCTATACCTCAGTGTTGTGCAGTTAGATTGCAAACAAACAACATTAGCTGATTGTATTAATCTATGATTTAAGTATATTCTGGATGGGTGGATCTTGATGGAATGATTTGACATGCACATTGTTAATTATGCAAACAGATTGGAATGTGTATATTTTCACATGAAACCAATGTATTGCTGTTTTGAGATGTTCCAATTGTTTGTATCTGTTTGATCAATATATTTTTTCTATGAAAACTTAGTATTAAATAGCAGATAGTCTTTGAAATTGATCAATTTAAGAAAATTTAAATAACTTCTTGCATATTTTCTTGTTTAGAAAAGCATTTATTGAATATGCGGAGTTATTTAACATTGCCTCTATTTGCAATTTTAAAGAAGGCCAATACATTGAGCTTTGTGGTCTTTTTCTCACATTAGAGATTAAGGACTCATGTATGCTAAAAATAGTTTAAGTAATGAAAGGGCTTGCTGATCTATGATCACCACATACAATACATCATGGTCACTGTTATTTTGTGTACCTGGTAATACATATAATAGGTTGTTATAAATAGGTAAACTACTGTGGACTATCATTAACTTCTGTGTAGGTGCCTTATAACATTATGCAAGTGTTGTATAAATCTGAGTTAGTTGTTAGTTTTTATTAGTTCAATGCAATCACTGCCTCCATATGATCATTAAACTAGCTAGAAAAATATTTTAATTGTGATTTATGATAATTCCATAAATTTAACATATTTTCATTATCCATGAGTAGGCATATCTGTCAGATGTACAAGATATTCACAAGAATAAAGGGACAGTCATGATTCCTACATAGATGGTGTTAGCTTCTCTGCAATGTTGTTCTGTGAACCATACCTGTACAAGCATGAGAAATGTGGAATTTGATGTACATTTTGTAATTCTGAAATGGAACTTTAAACCTGGGTTTAAACCAGGGTTAGTCCTACATGAGTGGACCTTTTTTCTTTTCAAAATACTGTTAAAGTTAAATGTAATGGGTGAGAAAATTCCTCATGGATGGGCCCCAAAACGACCCATCCATGAAGAATTTTCTCACCCATTACAGCACATTTTTAGAGTATGTTGAAAGGGAAAAATGTCCATTCTTGTAGGACTAACCCTTGTTTAAACCTGGGACTCCCTTTCAGAATACCAGCCATAGAGAATTAAAAGTGGGTGACCCGATCATGGTCCAAATTTTCATATAATATACATTGTCCCTCTCGCAGAAAAGCTTATCAATAAAATCATCTCATTACAAAATTTTGAGTCGAATTGGTCCAGCCGTTTGGAAAGTAGAAGTTAAAATGTGTATTAAATTAGCCCATAGGACAATGTGTCAATAAATGTGGTATACCGCATGTGTTTGAAGATGTTTCTATTCATAACATCAAGAATAAAAGTTCCTTGGGCCTTAAATTTCACTGGGTTAATGAGAAAAATATCAACTTACTTATGCTACCAAAATCACAATTTGGATGGATTAAAGTGAAGGGATGAGGTTGGTGATCTGGTGACCCAGCTTTTAGTCTGACATACTGCATTATTCCCATATCCTCTCATGACTTTGGTATATTTGACAATATACAGAATTGTGATATGGCTTTGCTTTCTCATACCTTAAACCTGTGTGGATATGAGAATGTTCTTAATGTGATATCACTGTATTCTTATATCCTTCCATGACTTTTGCAGATATGAGAATGTATTGTGATGTCATTGCATTCTCATATCCTCATATGACATGTAGATTTGAGAACAAAAGTACTGAATATGTGATTTATTGCTGCATTCTAATATCCTCTTGTGACCTTTGCAGATGTAATATTATGTTCCAAATTAAATGTGTGTCAGTGCATTCTCATATCCTCATGTGACATACAGCTATCAGAATATACTGGATTAAATGTGATATTTTACTACATTCTCATATCGTAATGACTAGTGCAGATTTGAGAATATATTAAACATGATGTCATTGAAGTGGCGTATCTTAAGGGTGCTTTCAGGGCGCACGATACCCGGGGGTTCTTGCCAAAACATGCAAAATCGCTTATTTTCCATTATTTTCCCCGGGGTGCCCCTCAAAAAGCCAGGTCTGGATATGTGGGTGCATTGCATTCTCATATCCTCATGTGATATTAAGATATGAAAATATACTGATTAATGATATATCACTGCATTTTTATGTGACTTGTGTTAATTTGAGACTGCTCAATGATATGCAGTGTGTCATATTCTTATTATCCAGGTCTGACTTGTGTGGACATGAGAATTTGTGCAATGTAATAGATGATTGTGCACATCTCACATCTTGAATTGGGCCAAAATCCCAGTACTTTTGCTCAGCAAGGTCTATGCAGAGTGAAAATACTCAGACATTGGTTTCATTCAAAATGTATTTTTTGATGTGACCAAATTTGAGACTTACTGCTGTTGCATTCGGATATCCTTATGCGACTCTTCAACTATTAGAACCTGTAAACTGTGCCCAAAAATGTGATCGAAAGATGGAATAAATTGGACAAGCTAAACCCAAACTCTATTGTGCTTATTCACTTTTATGGACTGTTACCTCGTTGTCACAAGATATGTGTCATTATGATGTATATCAGGTTTATCTTAAAAATCTGAAGTAATTGGAGCAGATGTCTCACAATTTGTTAAAGGGCAAATTGAGATATTGATACCATTGTATTCTGTCACATTCAAGGAACTAAACACTTAGGTCATGTTCTTACTATGTACAAGTGGGCTCGAACCTAGGTCCTAGTCCACATAGAAGTGGGCTCAGCCCACATTGATTTTGCATTTTCATTGTTGCGATATAGTACTCCCACCCATTATTGCAGTATCGGGCCCACTTACCCGGATTTTGTTCCTTATATTTCCCCGATAATTGTGATATATTTCTTGCGCTTAAAAAGTACACCATTCTGTCCAATATCTTATTTTGCCAAAAAATTGATCTGCTCTGTTCCTCTTGTTGAATCTTGAATGGAAACAAAGGTGTAAAACATGTTCTGATTGGTCAAACAGAAACATCTTCCCACTAATCTGATCATTTTGATGAATCAGCGTGCCGGTATAAAATTTTCTTCAGATTCACCGTAAACATGGAAGTCCCATTGGCTTTGTGTTATGGATACGAGGCAAATAAAACTACAAACTTAGATACAAGGCAATGGTATTTCCTTAGAGGTGGATTACAGATCAACAGAACTTGGTGAAACAGAAACATTGCAAAGATTTGTGAGATCCTCTTCGTACTTTAATTTTGTGAACATTACTCAAAGCATCACTTAGTATTTGTGGACCGCCAGCATAGCTGACAGTACCACTTTGTCACTAAAATGTTAAGTTGTTTTTTATGCAGCAGCCCACAGTTTACATTCTTTGAAGCCAAGAACTGCAAAAT
Source organism: Ophioderma brevispina (assembly GCA_023653785.1). NCBI lineage: Eukaryota > Metazoa > Echinodermata > Ophiuroidea > Amphilepidida > Ophiodermatidae > Ophioderma > Ophioderma brevispina. The sequence goes on along the minus strand of JAMKCH010031506.1, from coordinate 11,691 downwards.
TTGAGTTACAAATAGTTTCATCAATTTGCTGCATCACAATCTTCCATTTTGAAATAATTCTTTTGCATTTTGATCAAGAAAAATACTATTAATACATGACAATAATTTTGTCATGTCATACCAGTAATATATTTGTACTATGATATTCCCGAGGAGATACCCCGGGATTTTTCATAGGTATGTTCCACCTAGATTTTCCACGGAATGGGGCCACGGAACTGATTTGGGGATAACAATTTGAGTCTCTGGAACAGAATTTGGCAGAAACTTCGCCTTAAAGCTTGATTTCCATCAAATTGAGGTATTTGGAACTAACATTTGGACAAGAACAGATTCTTGCATGAAAGGCGAGGTCTCTGGAACTGAAATGAGCTAAAAATGAGTCTGTGTAATTGAACATCGGCTTGAAATTGAGGGTCATATAATATACAGCACATCCCATCTTCAAGTGCGAGTGCCATCCCCGCATGATATCTACTACAAAAAGACTGCACTACAACAAATTTGCAGATATACCCCTGAAATCTAATGTCAACTTTTTACCATTAAAATTACAGTAAATTGATCCATTATATATTATTGTTAAATCCACGGCAAAGACATTTTTCAGAGGTCCTGCAGTAATTTTCTTACGGTAAAATGAATCGTAACAATTCTATTGCCAGCATTTTTACCATTGAAATTATTTAAATTGCCCATTAATTTATACGATCAGGATATAAAATCTCTTAAGGCACACTGCTTAAAAATATAAAATTTGTGTGAACAGATGTAAAATTGACTAACCAATAAATTGTACAATACCATAGGCTATTGACAGGAAATTCTAATTCAGGAAATACCTGTAAAATCTAACAGGAATCCCGTAAGTACCGGTCATTTCTAAGAGTGCAATTTACACACTCGGTGCATTGATTCTTCAATTGCAACAATAATAACAGGCATAATTTTATTATACCCTTTGCACCTGCACTGTATTGTGTTAACTCTGTATCGTTAATGGAATAAGGCACACGATACATAGTTGGTACGGAAGGTATAATAATAACTAGAATTTCGCGGTTCTCGGCTTTCGCGATTTGCGATGCAGGGACCAAGGTTAGGGTTGTTAGGTTCCGCACGGAACCTTATCAGACGTGATCAGTATCAGTAAACTTTGTCACCTACCTAGGGACCCTGTCTAACTACCCCTTGCAGGACTCCCTTTGCAACTATATACTATAGTGTCCACTTTAATAACCTTCCCAGAGTCCAAGGTCCTAACTTCCACAGTGTCCTTTCCCAACTACCCAAGATCCCCTTTCCAACTGTCTCAGAACCTCTTCCAAACTGTCACAGAGCATCCTTCTCAAGTAACTAAGATTCTCCTTATCTAACACAGGTGCCCTTTCCCAACTAACCCAGGGCATTGTGATTTCCACAATACCTCCACACCCTATACCAAATACCCAAAAGTTCCCTTTTCCATTTACATGGCCAATTCCCAACTACCTATGGTTCTCTTTCCAGACAATTCTGTGATCCTTTCTCAACTTACCCAGATTTCCCTTTCCAGTTATCCCAAGGTCCACTTCTGCAACTCCCCCAGGGTCCACTTCTGCAACTCCCCCAGGGTCCACGTCTTCAACTCCCCCAGGGTCCACTTTTGCAACTACCCCAGGGTCCACTTTTGCAACTACCCCAGGCTCCACTTTTGCAACTACCCCAGGCTCCACTTTTGCAACTACCCCAGGGTCCACTTCATTTCTTGAAATAACTTGCCTCAGAATTCATCCAAAAATCTGCCCTTTTCCTCCACCAAAACACAACACAGGCCTTTCTGCCCTAGAAGTCTTCAACACATAACATACTCAATTTATAGCCCAAATTCTGCTCCCTCTAACCAAATAACGTCGACAGAAGTTCAATTTCCACTCGCAGTGCAAAAGGCAGTACCTACCCCCAATACGTGCACACTTACTGTCTTCTGCCCACACATTTTAGACCCTCAAAAGTAGACTAATACGTGCACACTGTCTTCTGCCCACACATTTTAGACCCTCAAAAGTAGACTCACCTCTGATAAAAATAATGACAATAATAACAATGTTAGAGTAAAATTTATCATATCTGTAATGAGCTGTATGACGGGCTGGTTACGGCATTTTCTCTTACAGAGAGCTGGTCATTCAAAATCTCAAAATTTGTGTAAATTAACATTTAATATTCATACCATTTGTTAAACTAAATGGAATTAAGCCCAATACAAAGGAAATTTACCCTAACAAAGGGAATAGCGTAGGAATAATTAATTTTTAAGCATTATTTCATAACGTTTGATCATTTGCATATTGCACAAAATACTTAATTCATCCTCCTTCCTGTACTCCGGGTTAGACTTCCAATCCGTAGTCGTTGTAAATAACAGTGAAATTATATGAAGAGTTTCTTGTTTGAAAAAGTGATATATCAGATTCCATTTTCAAACATTTTGAGAATAAGCAGCACACACCAATTTGCACATGCTGGCTTTGTACCCTACTTTAATATTCTAAGTTAAACTCTTGAAATTATTGTTTAAATAGTAAGTATAGTAAGTAAATCCAAATTTTAAGTCCGGTTTTGTCCCGGTAAACGGGGTGTGTGGACGGATCACCTCACCACTGGTAGCAATTGCCCTTACTCTTACTTCCACTTCACCCGATTCAATGCATCCTCCATCCTCAACCCAACCCTCCTACTCTCCTCCTCCGCTTGCTTCTTCCATGATATATGGTATATCTTCTCAGTATTTGCATTTAAATTGACTAGTCAATATCTCCAATTGGCAAAATGGATACATCGGTTTGTTGCATCTAAACACTGACAATAGTGTATATTCATCAAAAAAATAATTCTTGTTGAAGTCGACTTACGATATACCAAAATTTGATTGATACCACACAGTAAAAAACACAACTTGGAAGCTACTATTCTCTACAGCAAAAGCGAATTTTACTCTTTTACAGGGCTCACTCGAAACACAAACAAATTTGAAACCCTTCGAAAATATTTTTGTGGTAAAATTTACTCTCAACCGAATCACTCCTAACATGATCCATCTCGGACGGAACCAGATATGGATTTTGTAAAAGCAATCAACCTACCTCAGAGACTTGCCCTCAGAAGGATCCTTGAGAGTTAAGAGGAAAGCTTCAATGGGTTGAGACTCTCCAAGGCTTTTGACAGTGTCAACAGGATTGAATGCCTGCATATTCTCGACAATTGCGGTTGTCCCAGATGAGACTGTTAAGGCAATGCATCATGTATGATAACCCATATAGCTTGTGCAGACATGATATGCCACAGAGGAGTTCCTAACAACTACTATACTGGAATCCTCCAAGAGATACGCTTCCCTCCTAGCAGAATGACCAAAAGGTCATCAAGGCTTCCAAAAGACGTATAAAAATCAGCAGATCTAGACCTTGATACGCAGGTGATCTAGCTCTAACAGCCGATTTGATAAGTGGTCACAAGATTTACTAAACATCACTTGAGAAATGATGCAAACAAAGTTCGACTTACGATGATTTTGATTTCAACTTTTGATCCAAAACACAAAAAAATAGAATAATCCTACCTCGGAATTTTCAGATGGAACGCCATCTTTCATCAGCGAGTAGATGGTGGTGATTAACTGCAATCGATCAAGTATTGATTTTATTGACCTGTGACTGATCACAGCTCGTAGACTCCACTGAGTTTGTACCGGCCCCGTCCTGGGAGAGATGGTGATTGGCTTTATGGGAACTGCCTCCTTAACACCTCGTTCAACCAAACCCCCTATTGTCTCTGTCCAAAATCTTGACGTTGTCAATGTCCACAGAATGCCAGGGACTCAATGTGAATATGTTGGAAAACTTCAGATGTTGTTGGTGCGTGGTCGCTGTGTTCTAGAAAGCGCGTGTTCAAGGAGCCCGTTCAGTTCGCCGATAATGCTTCTTTGCACGTCCTCGGGAAGTTGGCCCTGGCGGAATATATACACCGCGAACAGTGATGTCTGTCTTATTGTCGGGTCTTTGGGCGAGACTAATATCTGCCGTAAAGTGCGGGTTGGCTTGAAAAATACGCTATGCCGTAGCTACTGAAGGTCCTACGTAGAGCCTCGGAGGTACCTTTGACATAAGGAATAACGACAAGGCCTTTCCTGGGAGGCTCCTGATCCGCTCTGCGGTTGTGTGCTTTTGGCTCATTCGCTTTGTCAATTGCCCACTTCGGATAACCACACTTGGCTAAGGCACTGTTCACATGGGATTTCTCCTCCTCGCGATCCTGAGGTTCCGTGACAATGGTCTCCGCGCGGTGATACAATGTCCGATGACTCAAGTTTGGTCGATGGGATGGATTAGAATGGGAAATTCAAGTCTTGAACACCGTGGGGTACTTTTGCGAAGATTTTAAACTTAGGACTTGTCTGCGTTGGATAACATTTATTGTGTCCAGGAAGGCGAGCGAGTTTGTTTTCTTCACCTTCAGTCGTGAATTTTGATGTCCTTGTCGCAGAGAATTGAGGTGGTCCGTAAATTCCTGAGCGTAGCGTTTTTTAAGCTTGCACTGGGTGTCATCTCATCGCGAAACCACCACAAAGGGGGGTGGGGCGCTGTCTCAATGGCTCTATGTTCAAGATTCCATTTAGATTTCCACATATCGGAGAAGTGAAGGCCCATGGCCTCACATGTAATTGCTTCGTAATATGCTCCATTATAACAAAATACTGTCTCAATGGCACACATCACAGGATTGCAATCTGGTCAGGAGTTAATTCAGTTCTATCCTTGAGCGTACTTATCCTTTTCCAAGGCGCGCGCCGTACAATCCGAAGGGCTGTTATTAACCGGCACCGATGTAAAGAAGCACTTACGTCATATGAGCGTAACTCTTCGTCCTCCTCCACACGTTGATCTTTGATCAGTAACAAATTGCTGCTAATTGGAAATGTGATGTTTTGTTTTGTTTCCGACAAGAGGTGACAAACTGTCCGCAAGAAATTTGGAACAATTGTAAGGTGATCGTCCGATGCAGCTGACTATGTGGACCGCAGCGGTGTTGGGTTTGTGCACCTTCGGAAGACCATAAATTTTGGGGGGCTCTCGGTAGTAGGGTACAACTTCGGATACTCGACCCTATTTATGGCACTTCTTTTTCAATGTCCTGCGTCCGACACAATATTTTGTCTTGTATCTGGATGTAGGGTTGACTTTCCCTACCGTTTTTGTACGTGGATTGTCACTCAACAAAGCTTGGCACTTTTGGTGGTATGCAGTGGTGTCCAAAATCACACATAAACGGCCTTATCGGCGGGTAAAATCCGGATCTCTGGTCTTACGTAGGTCCCCTGTAACGCTTTCCGTTCTTCACTACTGATGTTGGATTCAATTTTCCTTTGGGTTACTCAACCAAAATTTAACAACTTTGGAGCGCAGTTCATTCGCGTTTGATTCCGAAGATTCGCTACAAGGCTGATTCCGTCCTGTAATAAAACCCACAACAGGAACGTCGGTCTCAGTGACGGCGAAATTTAACCCCACTAGCGAGGCACACACAATTCTGGGTCACTAAGAATACGTTGGGAACAATTCTTAACCCCTTGGAGTGGAGTTCTACGAGGCGTGATCAAGTAAAGGTCAAAAAATCAATACTTGATCGATTGCAGTTAATCACCACCATCTACTCGCTGATGAAGATGGAGTTCATCTGAAAATTCCGAGGTAGGAATTATTCTATTTTTTGTGTTGGATCAAGTTTAAATCAAAATCATGATTTATACACAACAGAATGAACTGTCATGAAGTCGACTTTACATCTTATACCTATAACCGTTAGACCCTCTCACGGTTCGTGGTATAAACGACTGGTAATGACGACTACAATCACCCTCCCCGAGTCAATTTTGTCATCCGGACAGTTTTGGTGGTCGATGCGTGGCGTAGGTGGCCATTGTTTTCAAAAGGTGTCAGCGCAGTATTAAAAGGACCGATGTCGCAGGGGTCCAGGGGAGGGCCCGTGATGTGATTTTTAAAACTTAACCCCATCAATGGGGTTTAGTGCTATCGAGAGCGGCGTTTTAAATATGTCGGGTCTTGTTTGCGAAACTAGTCGGCCGGGGGGCCGTTTTTTAATTCCATATCCGCCGGACATTCCGGCAAAATGTGCTAGAGTGGTTGGGGCCGTTTGGGTTGTACAATTATTTTTTTAATTTTAGTGACGGCAGTCAGTATGGGGAGGTTTTTCTGCTTTTTCTGGCGTCTTTGATGCCCTCGCTTGTCGTCTTTCATTCTCTACTGAAGCTATTGCTTTGTGTGCGCGTGTTAAGCGGTGTCTTGCGGTATCCTTCGGGCGAAAATGAACTGAGTCAGTCTGAGTGGCAATGACAGAGGTCAAACACGATTGCAACAGTAAGCCTCATTTGCATATCGACTTGCCACCGCGCTTGCGCAGATTTGTGTAAACACGCACGGGACCTAGCCCTGGACCAAGCAGGACGCCCAGTTTATATTTAAATGTTTTTTGGGGAAGGGGATGGAAGTGGAGTTTGGTACATGTTAAATAATGAATGGAGGCCCTGTTCGATAGCGTCCCATTTGTTATGGGTTTGTTTTTTCTCTTTCTAACGTTTGGCCTATGTTTATTTTTACGATGTGCTATATTCTTATTTTCTGAGAAAGAGCTTGTTAGTGGTTTTATGCAAGTTCTCCCTTTATTTTTTTTGTTGGGGTGGTCCGGCCTCGGGCTATTGCCATGCGACATATTACCTTTCCGACGGATCCATTTGTAATCATAGGGTACTATGGCTGAACTAATACCTACGAGGTATATTAGTCTCAGCTTATATGGGTTCTTAGACTTGAAAATTGTGTAATATGATACATTATGTAGTATGGAATCGGTTTCAAATTTAATGGGAAACAGATGTAGCTGTTCGTAAAACAGAAATTATGGCCTCCTATTTGTATTATTATGTAGCTATTTCATTATGACCATTCAAGTCTTGGCTAACACGGGGGAGGTACTCTGAACTTATTCGGAATCCTTGGCTCCCGCCTTGGCGATCCAAATATGGGGTTGTTATAATGAATTATTCAAAACATAATTGGAATCACAGGTTATCTGGGCGGGGAGTCAGACTTGTTGTTATCATGGGTTATGGCCGGCGGCTTTCGCAGGTTGTTGCTAATCTTGCTGCGGAGACAAAAGAATAAACAGCAGCCTAATATGCATTTCAATCTGTAATAGTCTCTATAGCGCTAAATTTGCAATATAAGGAAAATGACCGTCAGTAAATTAGGCATGTGTTTTCTTTGATGTACATGTGCTCAGAGGGAACATGTGCATTCATTGAAACGATAGGATTATTATCAAGCCTTAATTCCCTTTGTCCTTTAGCCTACCCTGTCACTAGAGAGTTTGACAGTGGAGATTTAGAAAGAAATATTGTGGCCCCGATACCCTGTTTCATGAACAATAAGATGGCCTTTCAGTTTATACCATCATCTTTGCATATAGATAGTGCAAAGCAGATCGACTAGAATTGTTTTTCTCTGCCGTCGGAACGTTTTAATTTTAATTCCAATGACACGGAAAAAGTTGAATCTATTATGGTTTGGAACCACACCGAATGTTGGTGAGTATACAAAAGTATTGTGCAAACACGCATTTGTTTATTGGTCTCTATATCGTACTTTGTCCCTCCGCTGTAGTTTTGCAGGATTACTCCATCATCATGTTGCCCATTACGTTGCAGCCATATTGATCTCCTTGGTTGCAGTCACCATAACAGCAGGATGTGATGTTTTGTGTTGGTAAGATCGCTTGGCCAAATGTCATGTGTAATTTGCATAATACAATTTCGCAACTGGTGTGACGCGGTGGACGCCATTAAACAGCGTCTGGAGGGGTGTTCACTGTCGAATTAGAAATCATGGTCACGAAGGTTCAGCATGAAGATATGGACGTAACTATATTAACTTCATGCGTATTAGTTATTTTTCATGACTATTTACGCGAAAATTGTAGTTTGTTGCAACAAGACCCTACATATTTCTGTTATTAGTTGGCATCTTTAAATAAAATTAATAGACCGCCACTAGACACTTCTTTTGTTGCCTGCGAATCCATTCCTGCGAATCGTTATGGGCCCATCGGATTAAAACTCTAAAATGTACAATTGACAGTGTGATTCCAGTCAGGCCGACCTATTTCGAGATACCAGGCCCTAACATGTGTACAAAACATGACTGGTAACTGGTCTATCCCAATGATGACCTTACCTGCAGGCAATTTTTGTTTGTTCCTAATTGCATATACAATGTTGCTATGTTCTTGACGTTCTTGGCTCGAGAAGTGGTCGAGAAGGTCACAATAACACGTGACCTAGATAATAATATGTGATGCCCTTGGCGTTTATCAGCGAATGAGGAACTATGTACATAAATCCTGGCGACCTCAGTCAAAGATTACACTCAAGAAATTTCTCTTCATTCGGGTCTAGTTGTTGCCTAGAATCAGCCCCGCTTGGAAGATATGTTATTATAATTAGCAACCACTAATTACCATAGTAGCCCCTGGCCCGTGCATGTGGAGACATGGACACGCGTAAGATCATTGATGAATTAAGAACCAGGGCGGGACCAAGGTTTGGAAAAAAATACCGCGGCCGAGTCGGCAACAAAATTCCATCTCTTTCTAGTAGGAGGGAAACAGATGGATGACGCTCTTTAAACCTGTGTTTGAAAATATCAGTATAGCAACGGCTCAGCTCAGAAAAAATCACATGAATTGAGCCGTAATTTATTCCCTCCAGCCATGTATGTTTTTTAGGATTTCCTAATTACGTCACCTGGGGACAGGGAGTCCCCCGCGGTTTTTACAAAAACGCAAAAGGCGAGGTAGCCCTGAGAGAACCTGACTCCACACACAGCCAGGGCTCTGACGTGCCGTTTGGTCGTATTCCGATTAGTTTCTTCCCATGATCAATAGACAAGGAATATTGGGGCCTCATGAAACAGCGCATCAATCGCCGACCAGATACGGATCACCTCTGTAGCAAGAAAAGGCGGTGATGGCAAATTCCAACCACCGCCTTCTCGCAAGCACCGCTTTTGAGGGAATGTGTTTCACGCAGATCGAAGGTCATGATTATCAAATCCAATCAGATCAAAAGTGTTTTATTACCTAACATCAAAGCATGCAAAAGAAAATAAGCTACGCCTCTACGACGAAATTAAAGAGCTAAGAAACAGACGCCTATTTTAAAAATGGCGTAGCGTCCCCATCTTGAACGCACGTATGTCAAAGGTGTGTTTTCCATATTGATCTTCCTTGACACAGCGTGATCAATTTTTCTTTTATACATGCGTCATACAATTCTAACACAGCCTGGTTCCTGAATAAAAAAGGAACGAATTAAATTTAAATTTATCGCTTAACACTTCCCAAAAAATGAAAAAAATGAAACCGAAAAAAAACAAAACCCCATGAGATAACGTAACTATTTACTAATCTCGTTCGTATTTTGAAATGAAGGAAAATATTTTTTTAATGAAGAAACATAATTAAGAAAGTTGCAAGCATCGAAAAATTTTCCGAGTCGACGATGTGTTCGTAACCTTTGGAAATCACACCTCAGCATTAATTACATAGCGTATGTTCCTTGAAATTGTACCCATTATATCATTTCCGAAGTACTTTCAAAGAGAAACTTTGACCTTACTTTGACTTTAATCAAGAAGAAAAATAAGGGGACAACTTTTAGTCGACCAACTTTAGGTTATTTCAAAGAGAGTGCCATTTTGCATATCACGCATCGTAGCCCGGGTTCTGGTTGGTTCATTATCGTGACCTCTGACTGCACGAACAAGGTAGTCGCACATCAATGTTTACGTTCAGCTTCATAGCGAAATAAATACAACTACAAGTTAGTGCGGTTTCTTCGTTGTTTCATACGATTTATAAACCAGTTTTTTATTTGTTACTTTTGTGCACTATTGTCCAATCAGCATCTGGAGGTAGTAAAATATTTCTACCCAAGTTCGGCATATAAATCGTAATATAGTGTAAATTCGTGAAAAGCTGGTCATTCAGTCTCCCGCTCAGTCTAATATAGTAATAAGCATAAAGAAAATCGATATCTGTTGGCATTGTTATTTATTTTCCCAGTATTTTCGATTCGTCTCATTGTTTATTCTCTCGGGTGAACTTGTACGGGCACTGACGAGTGTAGAGGATCAGTATGCACGGGGCACCATCTTCGTTCCCACATGTTCGCCCAGAACCGGTTATCATTATTTCGATTTCCATTCATATCATCCTCATTCGCAATGTTCAGATAGAAATTATCCATAACACACTCATTATGACGATAGAATGTCCGACTATTGTCTGTTCAATTTAACTTAGTGTCCGGTTTTAATTAATGATTTCAAAAAAATATACGGCTTTCGAAAAGAATTACGAAAGAAAAGTTGTTATCACCATTGGACCCAACAAGACCATGGGTTCCAACTTGAAAAACATATTTTCTTCTTTGGATTTTTATTCAATTTACACTGATTTTTACTGGACCAACGACACCACACACCAAAACTGGTCCAGGTGAATATTGACTTTTGACTCTGAAACTTGATGGCAGGCCCACGTTGAATAGGGGCGCTTTCAAAATAAATTAATTATTGATTAGTACTCTGCTTGATTTCAGTTTTCTGTGAATTAATGCATGGGTATATGCATCGTTTGAAATACCGATTACTTTTGATAGAGGCCCTGTCTTGTTTATTCATTGTTATGAACAAAAAGAATCATACAAGCTCTCCTGTAATGCTGCCCATTCAAGTTAATGCAGTGTGAACTCCTGAATTATCTCTTTGTATTGCAAAAAATTCAATGGCAAATAACACGGTTCGGATTTGGTCCTGTTGAACAAAGTCTGCTTTTCATTACATACCCCAGTGGCGGACAATATTGACCGTGAATCATCTTCTCCGTCGACGACAACTTTTACAACATTCAAAGTGGAGTCAATGGAACCTTCCCCAAAACGTAATTAGTAATGGATACGAAACACCTTATTCGCTCATTTTCAAACCAGGTGAAATACCAGATTACAATAGATTGAAGGTTTAAAAAGTGCCATTTCCTTTTGTCATGTAAAAAAAAGTCTTAGGTCCAAAGATACCCCCCAAACAACTTTCTTTCGTTGATTTATTTCGAACGTGCGTATTTTTAAATAATTGAATTAAAAACCAGACATCAAGTTAATTAAACAGACAGTTTAGAAACAACCACAAGAATGTGAATATTGGGCCTCATGGTGATCCCAAGTATTTTACACACACAAAACACACCACCCACCATGTGTGCGGAGCTAAACAAGGTAGAGTACAAGCACATGTAAGTATGACATGACGTTTTTGGCATGGTTTATGCAATGCACACCTGAGTATGCCCATTTAGCCGACGACCGAGTAAAATGTGGGGAAGCACTACTGGGCCGTCCACGAATAACTTTTCACGGCTATGTTTTTATGGGAGTAATTCCTGAATACCCTTCGCAGGGGTGACAGGTGTAGTTATGGTTGTTCTTTTTTTTTTTTTTTTTTGAGTTTTGTGTATGTAAAGGAGTTTGGGCGAAGGTTTTTCGTGGTACTCAATGAGTTGGATATCTTGTCTTTAGGG
>JAMKCH010031505.1:0-76773 GCA_023653785.1 Ophioderma brevispina | reverse complement strand
TAAGGGGGGGGGGGGGGGAAGCCCCCAAAGCTCCTGCATTTCTATTGCTTTAAAGCACTTTTTTTTTTCTGCAGAGCCAAACGGTCCTGCCAATTTATTGCATCAACATTGAAAAATACATGTTAACACAGACAAAAAAATTTATATATAAATATAAACGTAAAAGTACACTTACAAAACAGATTCTTAAAGATTTATACTATTCCACCTGCTGCACCACTTTGCAAGATTGTTATTCCTTATTGCTATACATTTAAAGCACTTTGGAGCCCTTAAATACAGACATGCCAACTTTGGAATACAGCTTTCAGTATTCCACAGACCAAAAATTAGTATTTTTGACCTAAGAAATGACATGAAAAGGTTAATGTAAAACGCTAAACTTTAAAAGCTCATAACTTGAAAACTAAGCTACCTATGGACTGCATCATGAGATAGAGCTCTTTAAAATACAGCTTTTCCAGAAAAAATGGACAGAGCTCCGCCGTCCGACAGCCCCATTTAAGGAACTGTCAGTAGAAACTAAGTCCATCTGATAATTTTTTTATATTAAATGTAAAAGGAGTCCAAATTTTGAAGGATCATAATTTCACAACTGCATCATGAGAGAGCTCTTTGAATAACTCTCCTGAAAAAGAAATGAAGAAAATGAACACAATCCACATGGAGAATATTGTTTAAGTACATTAGCACATTAAAAACTAAGTCTAAACTTAAAGGCTCATAACTTGAAAACTAAGCTACCTATGCACATATGAACTGCATCATGAGATAGAGCTCTTTAAAATACAGCTTTTCCAGAAAAAATGAACAGAGCTCCGCCGTCTGACAGCCCCATTTAAGGAACTGTCAGTAGGAACTAAGTCCATATAGAGTATTTCTTAAAAAGTACATGAAAAATATCAAGGCCTGAACTTTTAAATCTTAAAACTTCAAAACAAAACCGCTATAACAATGCATTGTTTGTTGGTATATCCCTTTGCATTGTTGCAGTTAAGTAGTTAACTAAAATACCATCAGAAGACATTTAGCATACAGCAGTTAAATGGTTAAATCAAAATATTAATGTGAGTGAACCATCCGAAAGTCGGGAGAAAAACGATGTCGGAAACCAGTTTAACAGACTTTATAAATTGAAAATCTTTCAAATCTATGTTCTTTTATTGACTCTGAAAAGAGATTGCCCTCTTTCCTTAACTTTATTGTTCTTTATTTATTTTCTTTCATTAAATATACGGAAAATCGGGAGATTTGCTAGCAAAATCGGGAGACGGGAGAGCAAACGAAAAACCGGGAGTCTCCCGCGGAAAACGGGAGAGTTGGCATCTCTGCTAACCCCTAAAAATTGTCCTTTTTGAACTTGGCATCAAAAAGTCTTACATTTTCTAGCTAAAATGCAAACAGTGCACAATTCTGGACACAAAATATGAAAATTTCAGCAATATAGATGTACTATCGTATAACTTAGTGTATGCAATACAACGTCATACATGTATGAATGAACCCATCAATCTTAAGAGTTTTCTCCGAGAGGTCTGTGACAGGATTTCCCAGATCAGGTTGTAACATTGATAATTGGTGATGAACCATATCCATGATAATAACCTCAGCAAGTGGATGTTGTCCTCCAGTATGGCATACCAAAGTGTTATCTTACTATTTATTGTATGCAAAGCCTATACACTTAGACCAGGGAATTAATGTTCAATGTTCAATGAAAACAGGTTTTGTCAAAGAAAAAAGCTAAATTGAGATAACAGTGCTGTTTAGAAAACTTAAAGATTATGTGACCGTATTGGTGCAACAAGAACATAACATCTACGAATCTTAGCTAAGTGACAGCAGCAGCAATGTTTCCATGTTCTGGCACATTTTTATGGAGAAAATCACAATTTTGTCTGGAACATTTAGGGAACATTTTACTAGCTGTATCCCTAACACTGCAGGCTGTATATTGTGAGGACGTACTACAGATCACAATATACCACATCTTTCATCATACTTGCACTTCCATAGACCACAAACTGCCACAAAATTTGATTGTGGTATATTGTGGTGTATGCTTAGTAGTTAGATAAATCATAACTATACCAAATTGGAGTAACTCATCATATAGTACAATATACCACAGTAATAAACAAAAAGCTGCACCATAGGCCACAATGTACAGGGCTGCCAAGAGAAGTTGCGGACCCAGGGGAACCTTGGTGTTATAGGCTTACATGGGCGCGGGTCGGGTGCGGGATGTACGTGAATGTACCACACTTTATATGTCAATGATAAGATCACATACCACAAACTACCACAAAATATTGCAGGTTCTGTAACTATCATATACCACAATATACCACAATATTACCTTGTGTGCTTTTTTGTGGTGTAGAGCCTTGTTAGGGGTATAACACAATTCAGTTTACTTAACCATGGGCATTAATAGCAGCTATGATGGGGGTTGGGTAGAGATGACTCTAACTTGATCTTGTTTTAGACTATAGACTATTCAGGGTCTATGGTTGAAAAGGATAAAGTATCATACAAATGAAGAAAATCACAACTTTGTCTTGCACATTTTTACAAAACTGTGTAACACAATTTGGTTTACCTACAAATTGTCATTAATAGCAGCTACATGATGCATGGGGAGTTGGGTATATAGGCCGGGGGATTCTCAACACAAATGACCATATGGGGAGTTCCCACAGATATCAGTCTCATTTGTAGCCTTCTGGTATATCAATGACCCCTTTTTTCATGCCAATTTTGGTATGGCAATGGGTCGTTTTCAAAATTTTCTCAAATTTGTTGAAAAATTTTCTCAATCGGAAGCCACATTTCTAAAAATTGTTGGAAAATTGGTCAAAATTCCTCAATCTGAAGTCAAAGTTGTCCAAATTTGCTTAAAATGTCAAAATTTTGAGGAATAAAGGGCAAATTTGGCCCAAAATTTGCATCTCTGGTATAGCTATGGGACCTTTTTTGACAAAAAATGGTATAGCTATGGGTCCTACTTCCAGACTCTCGGAGGCATGCCCTACACAAACCAACCCTGAGACCCCCCCTTCCGAGGGTATAGGGCGACTCTAATTTGATCGTGCTTTAGACGAGACAGTATACATACTTTTGTCTCTGAAGTGCAAATCTTGGTAGAATATAGCTTTGGACATAAAAAGTAGGGTCTCTGGAACTGAAATGGTCCTAAAATGAGGGTCTTAGAGGCGGCACATACCCATACTTCATCCCAATGTGAGAACCCCCCGGGAGAATGCCTAGTGCTTACGGAGAAGGATCCAAAATTGTCCCCTCAGAAAATTCCTTGCCACCCCTTCTGTTCCTTACCCCACCCCACCCCCATTTGTAAAGGTCTGGTTATGCTACTGTTGTTTATACTATCAGATCAGGCACTGTAATTTTGAAGTTATTTTATTAGTAAAAAATATGTGCGCAATTCACAAATACCTTGCACGATATGGCGATGCCCATTTATTTTCGTAAACGGCTGGTAAAAGATACACGTTCAATAATAATACGAACGCCATACACGTTCAATCACTCCAAACAAGACCAAATGAGCGTGTTCCTTTTCGATTTCAATACGCCCGTGGGATAGATCTAGCTACCTGACAAGCCGCAGGTACGCATGCGTCATAATTGGATGTCAACATCTGAGTGAAAACTTCTCTCGAGAAATTCTGAAGGTCCTTATATTTACATAAATTTTATCGCCCTGGAAGGACATATCAAAAATGAATGGTACAGGTTGATGGACGAGTATCTAGAGCACACAACTGGAGTGTTATTTGGACAATATAGTTTTTTGGTAAGTGTACAGCAGTATGAAAAGGCGTGCACTTCGCAAATTTCGACTGTTCTAGTTATATGTACATTTCCTCTTTACCAGCGGTACCAAAACCAGAGGTCAGTAGATGATAACGAGTAGTGTTAAAAGATAATGTTGACCTCTGGTTTTGGTTACCAGAACTACTTGCACCCCATCTTCACGAATAACTACCACACAGATTATTACAAGTACACAACTTGGAGATACAGATGACACACATGACGCATAATGATTAAAATAATAATGATTTCTTCTTATTGATTCCATCAACTGCTGGTGCTGTAGTTTAACGACACGGTCGGACTAATGAAGAGGCATGTGTTGTTGCTTTGCCGTGGCATTTCAAAAGTGATTTAATTGTTATTTAGTTCGAACGCGTCCATCACGATTATGTGCGTGGGGAGGCCAACGCACCGCATGGCTTGCTACGCCAGCGCGGACGCGCATGCATTACAATAACGTCACAGTGGCTACCATTACAGTCTCCTGCAATCGTTAAATTAAAAAATATGGTGCATTTTATGCCAATTTACACGGCGACCTATCACTGCTATGGCAATCCCCACCTCAAAATGGACGCTACATGTATATGACTTCCCCGTGACGTCAGCGTAGACAGCCTAGGCTATAGTATCAAGACAACTCAGAATTTGGAAAGAAGTACTATTGTGACACAGTCAATGACAATGTCGGCAATCATGAATTCGCATTAAGGATTTCCTAGTTCCAGTAACTGAAACCAGAGGGTCGCCATTATCTTAAACACTGTACATTATCATTGAACGGCCCTCTAGTTTCAGAACGGACCTATTGCGGGAGAATGAACGGATAATAAAACCAGTATTTCCTCCTCGATTTACAACAACAAAAGCAAGTTACCTGAAAATTTCCATGATACGAAGAATCTCACATACCTTGTCTTCCATATGTTGCAGTTTCAAGCTTCTACACCACTGGAAATGTTTTTTTGACGTATTTTTCGATCAACACAGATTGGCAATTTTATCCTAAGTTCGGCCATGAGCAATGTGGGGGTTAAAGGTCACAACCTGGTCATACCAGGGTCATACATGTGACAAACTTACGAGTATGTATGGGTATTATTTGGAGTGTTTGAACGCGACTTCGAACGTGTTCACGGCGGTGTCGGACCAGGACATTGTGAACGCGCGTTAGTATCACGGGCCAGTCGTTTTAAATGGAGATAAAACAAGATTTTTTCGAGCTATTTTGGCCCGGTATTTGAGACCAGAGAAGTACTAACGTGATCTTTTATGAATGGACGGTAGGAGGGTAGATTTTTTTTTCACACTAAGAGGCTATTTGGGCGGCTCCCAATTTAAATAAACAGTTGTGTTTGCATCATGTCATATCCATTGCCAGGTAGCTAGATCTATCCCACGGGCGTATTGAATTTGAAAAGGGAATCTAAAATTTCTACTGGAGATGAGATGAAATTAACTTGATCAAAAGCAATTTATAACAAGGTAGGCTTATTTTTAGGAGAAGGAACAGTACAAACTCTGAATGCATCCTAATTTATCAATTACAATGCCAATGTAGTGTAAAAAATAGTTAACAACACATGGATACACACTAACTGCCTGGAATTGGACATGGTGAAGATTAAATGCTGTGTATGTTGCTTTGCTTGCATTCTGGAACATGAATTATCATAAGCGAAAGGTACTTTAAGATTGGGATGAGTTCCTTTTTGGCACTAATAAATTCATGTGACAACCAGTGCAAATATTGTATTGGAAGAATTGCATTGTGGGAAGAACACTGTACCTCCTCTTCCTTCCTGACCGTTATAGATTGCCTAGTGCCTACGGAGAAGAATTCAAATTCGACCCACCTTCTGCTCCTTCCCCCTACCCAACCCAGTAGTAATTCACTCATTTTTCCCCCCCCTCAGGAGTCAAAGACCCTTGAGGTTCAATGTCAAGAGTCAAAATGACAAACTTAAGGGTAAATTGTATTTTTGAAAATTGAGTGTCAAAGGATTTTGTTCAGTTGTTTTTTAACCGTGGGCTTTACACGGATCCAAAGCTGTGCCCTAACCGCGGCTTTTACTTCTTATAATTAAGCCTTATTTGCTAACAATGCATGGCCCCGTTCCTTTAATTTGTAAATGATGGAATGACCTTTAATTTCATGATGAATGACCCTTTAATTCATCAAATGATGAACTAGACCCTTTAATTCGTAAATGAACTGAAAGACCTGTCATTGGCAAAGGCGTGACCCTTTAATTGTAGTAAAGGAAGGAATGACTTTAATTGGTAAATATAGACATGCCCTTTGGAAAATGAATGACCCTTTATATGGTAAATGAATATTTGTAAAGAGGGAATGACCCTTTAAATGTGTAAATGGAATGACCGCTTAATGTTGAAACAAAGGAAACCCCCCTTTAATTGGTAAATGAGATGCATGACCCTTTAATTGGTAAATGAAGGAATGGCCCTTAATTGGTAAATGAAGGAATGACCCTTTAATTGGAATGAAGGAAGGACCCTTTAAAAAAATTGGTACATGAAAGATAACCCTTGGTATATGATATGAAAAGTAAAAGGTCCCCGTCGGTATACCTTAACATTCCTTGCCATGGCCCAAGGCCAGCCCATTTAAAAAAAAAAATTCTAAAACAAACTTTGATTAAGTAAACTAAGGTTGGGAGACCCATTACTGTCATCACTGTAGCCAGCTACACGGTTGACAACTGTAGTGAAATGGCTACTGTTGTTGTCCTGTACTACTAGCATAGTAACCATACACGACATGCACGATGATGAATGAACACACTCGCAGTCGCGCTGAGTGAGAGACTCGGCGCGGTGACTGGCGATATTTTTTTTAAATCGACGTACTGAGGCTATCTGGCTCCTACGGGGGAATATGGGAATATATATTAATCCTAGTGATTTTTGATTCAAATGCTAAATCACTGCCCTCGAAAATCGCCTCCGGCGTCACTAGAATGGTATTGAAAAAGACGGTTTATTATTTCATTCATTATCGTCGCTTCAGCAACACGACGCCCTTTTATCGACTCCGATTTTCAGCATGAGTTCAAGCCGTCCAGTGTTTCTATTCTAATATTTAGCTATTTTCTGCGGTGGGCCCAAAACAGGCGCAATCACTTGTTTGGACTTGATACAATGCCCATCTTTGCCACGGATTTTCAAGGAACGTAGAATATCACTAAGTTATTGGGGGGGGAGGGGTGGCATCAGAAATTCCTACTAAAAGTTCTTTAAAAAAAAAACAACACTAGCAACATTATGGCTTCAGAAGACCGATGACATGTCTCGATCACTTGTGCCAAGTAAGGGTTAATACACATATCAGATCATGTATATGGGGACAATATTTCTTTGTAGAAAATCCCCCTCCCACTGCAGCCATATAAAAAAAAAAAGTCCCATTCATTTAATTGGGTTGTTTACCGCACCGAGGTTAGCAAATTCAAGAGGTCACCAGGAGGCATCAAGGATTTGGGTACGTCGAAGTCGTAAGAGGGTAGCGAGTGTTCCTCCAAATTGTGTAAACCACGTATTTCAATACGGAATTATTAATGCAATCTCATAGAGAGTCACTGCATGAGGGGCGGGGCTACTAGTAATAAGATGAGCATGCCCCAAGAGGCATACATCTAAGTCACCGTTTGCAGTTAATGATGAATATGCATGGAATGACAATGAAATTATCAGTGACCAGCAGGAGTTTGAACGTGATCGAGTTCTGAGGGGGGTATACTGGGAGTGATTGGATTCAAACTACTTCATAATACATAATGCCTTCAATCAAATCAATACTAGCGATCTCCCCTTCTTCATGTCTTGTGCATTCAAGCAGACCAACAACAGAGAATTCATTTCCACCGTATTGATCGGCCATCTAATTGATGTCAAGACTTACTGTGCAGTCAAGCAGATCAACCATAGGATTTAATGCGATCACCTTAGCTAATAATATTCTTTGTCAAGGTATTGTGAATTGTGATGGCTATTATGACTTGCTACTATGGAAAATTAGTATTGGAAACTTTCAGATCCACTAATGCTTGATTTTGAAAACTTTGAGTGCAAAGAGCCGCGAGTAAAATCACTTTGCGATTATGGGAAATTTAGAGTGATTGGGAAAGGAAATCCGACTTGGCCAACTTTGAGATGCTTTATGTTCAAAAGCCGGGGTCAAAATGACGCTCGGCAATTTTTCTCGCGGGTCAGAATGAAAAGTCAAGAGTCAATGATGCGGAACCTCGGGTCACTGAAATCCCTGCCACCCCCACCCCATTTGTAAAGGTCTAGTTATGCCACTGTTATTTATACTGTCAGATCAGGCACTGTAATTTTGTTATTTTATTAGCAATGATAGATGCAATTCACAAATACATTGCGCGATATGGCGATGCCCATTTATTTTTGTAAACGACTGGTAAAAGATACACGTTCAATAATGATACGAACGCCATACATGTTCAATCACTCCAACAAGACGAAATGAGCATGTTCTTTTTCGAGTTCAATACGCCCGTGGGATAGATCTAGCTACCATAGTTGGCAGTGGTGTTTGTAACCCACTCTTTTTTATTTTTAACCCACCCTTTTTATGAAAACACTTCTTATATTGAAAAGTAATAACCCACCCTTTTTCATTGGAAATTCTACAGCTGTCACACCTTTGTTTCTTTTACCAATTATGTGTAGATAACCTACAGAGTACGATAATTTCCAATTTTTTGTTCATCAAACTAAAATCCACTTTGACCATCACTAAAAATGGATTTGTATTTAAGGGGAACCTAAATTGCTGGCAGTGATGAACTTTTTATGTCAATTTGGATGCATCCTGGCAAACATTGATTGCACAGACAGTAATTTGCATTTTATTATCAAACCACCCTTTTTATTCGACCACCTTTTTACAAAACGGCACCCTGATAATAGCAACAAATCCAGTACCCCACCCTTTACCACTTTTTAGAATTTTTAAAACCACCCTTTTAAGCGTGGGTTACCAACAGTGGCTACCCCTGACAAGTTCACAATACGTATGCCGTCGAAATGGTTTACATCAAACAACGTTTATCGAGTAAATCGGAAGTGTCTTTTTTTCCTGGAATTTTATCTTAAACCTGAAGGACAATACAATTTCAATGATGGCCGAGTGATGATGAGTGTCTAGAGCAGACACCTAGAATAGAATTAGTAGTTCTGCTGAGAAAACCTTTTTGTCTTTCATTCATCGTTTAACATTTGGACATTATATCAGCTAACGTAAAGGTTATGCCGCTCTACATGGCCTTGGTATCAACAATAAGAAATGACAAATTTAAGTCATCTGACATCGTCAGATTTTTCAAACTGTACCTCAAAACAGGGGACCCGCCACTGTAGCATCTTACAATACTACAGAAAAGAATCACACATTGTTTATCCAAACGGCGAAAATAAGTACTATGGATGTAATTTCAACGCGAATCTATTTAATCCCTAAAACTGTCCATGAGTGCGTGGTGCCAATTTCGGAGTTTGGCGGGTCAAAAGGTCGACACACGTTCGTTTGTTGGTCAACAAAACAACGTGTGGATTCTTGTTCGGTAGTATTGTAACTTGTACGATATGTTGAGGTAAGTGTTGAAAAATCTTGACGATTGTGTGATGACTGTTAAATTTGGCATTTGCTTATTGTTGCTACCAAGTCCATGTACAGCGGAAGCTCCAAAAAACCTATGGCCACCTAAGGCACTTTGCATTAGGTGCCCCCTACCTTGCCTTGGTGCCCTAAAAAATTTGTATTCTTTAACATGTAATGCTTGAGTGCCCTTTTAAATTGAAAAAATTGCACTTTGATGCCCTAATTTCTTATTTTGGAGCCTGCGCGGCTAACCTTTACGTTAGCTGATAGACGATAATGTCCAACTGTAAAAGAGAATGAAGACAAAAGGTTATGTCAGCAGAACCTAATAGAATAGTAGTTCATGAGATTGGTTAAGTTTTTAGCTGCTGTACGAAAGCGAGTCAATTCCAAACTTAGCAGTTCTCGTGACTTACAATTGTCCCAAATCTGAAAATACCCAAAAAAACTGGAGGTCAGTATGATTACGAGTAGGTTAAAGATTAATGTTGCATTGCTCGGTTTTGGTTACCAGAAACTAAGGATTCCCCATTTCTTATGTATTTCTTTTCCAATTTGGATGAATTTCGTATTCTGCACCACTTAAATTCGGCACCTTAAACATGCGGATATTGTTCCGCTCTGCCGAAATCGTATAGCGTGGCGCCCGATACTAAATTCTTTCCATAATTACAGGGGGGTTTAGGACATGCCCTCCTAACAGCAACAGCCTGAATTCAAATCGGCATCAACATCCGCGCGACTCGGTGCTAGTCCTTTCTCAAAGACTTAACGGTAGGAGGGCGCTTTGTGCGTTACGGTGACGGTTCACTAAGACTTGGCTAACGGTCTAGGCCTGGTTCACGAATTATTTAAATCTGAAATGACGTTATTGGAAATTACACTATTTTGCAGCGGGGTTTAATCCACTAACCCCGACGGAGGGGGGAATTTTTGAAGTCAATAATTATCCCTTATAGGCGATATGTATCATGATATTACTAAGATGTATTGAACTAGGGTTAAGAGGAGATTTGTAATGAAAACCGAGCACACAGGCTACCATAGTAAAATGCACGTAGCAGTTCCACAACATCACCGTTTGGAAATCCCAAAGCCCAAATCGAGAAAGGGGGGGCAGGGGGGGGGGGTCGTGTCCTACCCCCCCCCTGCATAATATTGCCGAGTCTGTCGAATTCTGCACCAATTTCATTACGACGTTGTGTTTGTTGTGATTTGACCTACTCCTTCAGTAACAATTCACATTCAGTTTTTCGTCCGAAAGGTTCCTCCAGTATCTGAAAATAAAGAACAGCTAGATCGTCAAGCTCCTGCAAAAAAACTTTTTCTAGCTCCATTTTTGCAATAAATCCGCCGTAATTTCGACAAACCAACTCAGGAAGTCTGTTGTCACTAGAAATCTGGGGTGTAAATAAGTTTGCCAGTGTTTGCCAGGTTGCTTATTTCCTGGGCGTTGCGGTTTTTGAATGATTTTTAAATTTTTAAACATAATTCGCCAATGGAAGTGATTCTTGTTTCCTATTGGAGATTTAATAGGCGACGAGGTCCGATTTCATTTATTTATTTGAGAATAAAGATGATATTTTTTGTTTTCGGCCATATTAGATGGTGTAATAATGGTGGGCAATCCAATATTTTGAGTGGTGGATGGCCGGCGCAGACGGTATCCACCACGATAAAAATTTGGTATTTGCCCCATCCATTTTATGACACCATTAAGTGGCCAAACAAAAAAATTATCATCTTTTATCTCTTCTATTTAGAATTGTGTAAAAGTTTGCTTTTTACGACATAATTTATTTATAAAAAATATTTCTAACTCATTTTTTATTCATTTTTAAATAATTGCACCCCTCTTGGAAAACAAATGTTTCAATCCAAGGAACAACAGTCATCGCGCGGTGATCGTCACGCTGCGTAAAGTGCATTTGCGTACCAACGCTAAATGCACGATCCCAGTATAAATCGCCACTTCGCGCGTTGTCATGTATTCGACACACCAGTAATGCTGCACGCACTATCAATCTATTACCCGTAATGGATGGGCGGAGCATTGACCTAAACCAATCAAATTTCTTGTAAACATGATAACGCACGCCCACTGAATAAGAATGTCCATTCATTATTTACTGTCATTTCAGTTTATTACATCTAAATACATCTTATATTACCACTACTAACATCTATTTGTTACATTTTACAACAAAGTTTTCAAAGTGCCTAATTAACAAAAACAGGGGTATTTGCAGGGTTATTTCTTCAAACTTTAAATCAGTTCAAGCATTTGCACAAAGTATTTATGACAATCAGCGACAGTCGGGACAAAAATCTGGAGAAATTCATATTAATGGTTTTCGTGACACCCTCCAAAAGAAAACTGTTAAAATGAAAGGGGAGGAGCTTGACTATTTGAGTAAAACTGAAAATATGTTTTTATTAGCAAGGTTTCAAGAAAAACATTTTTTTCACAAAATAATGAAATATTTGCCACAGTGGCAAATTTGATGGCGCCGCTTCAACAGGGAAATAAGAATCCCAAATTACCTTGGGCCTTATGTGTGTTGTGGGCAGGTACAATTTTTTTTTTATTAAAAACGAGCGGATTCTATGGCCATTTTGGTTCTTGAAAAAGAATCTAGCAAGCTTTTTCACTGAGGATAAAGTTTTGGGTTGTTCATGGATTGAAGTTTTGCTACATAAAGTCAATGGGATTTTGAGGTTTTAAATTAGGTTATTTGCCATATTTGCCACATACAAACTAATGACAATATGTAACATGCCACATGTTGCTCGGATATTGCTCCTTTGTAAAACATAGGTTCCAAAATAACCAAGTTCATGATTGTCAGAAAAAAATGTTTTACCTTGCAGAGGGAGTGTAGTCACTCATTAGACACAGCTACAAAATTCACCAACTGGTTTAAAGGTGCATTCGGATTCTAGCACCTTCTGGTTTCTTCATTGTTCACTAGATATCCTTGAGAAAAGCATATTCACAACTTTTTAGCTGATCCCGACTTTGCGGTTTTGTGTTATGAGAAATGGCTCGTTTCCCACGGTCCATAGGCCATTGTGCTATAATTCTGGTCCGTTTTTTACGGACAGAAAATACAAAAAAGAAATGGAATTCTTACAGACCACGACCGAATTGCATGTAAGATTTGGCAACATGATTACTAATGTTAAAAGGTCAGATGATATGAAAAATCTCAAAACCTTTTTTTTAGGTAAGTCGGGGGACGAGGCTTGGATCATGAAATGCCCTTTAATATTTTAAAGCGAAACAGGAATACACCTCTTACACACACTGGTATGAAAACACCCCAGTACCATCACAGGTGATAGCAAGTTATGTAACTGGTTCCAAAGGCTCTGACCTTACAACATAGCTCCTTCAATTTTCACTCACTAACAACTAATGTCTTGTTTTGGTTGTTCCGTGCATTGCCTTGCCTCAATTGAAGGAGTTTTGGAAAAAAATTAATTTTGCCATTGAGAATTAAATTTGCTATTTTTTTCGTTGACAATTATTGCCTAAACCTATAAGCACCTACCTATTGGCGAGTTTCTAGCAAAATCCAGGGATGGAGATCCCTATAGACTTCATGTACAAAAACTTACTTAAAACTCCACAGAACCAACCCTAAAATTATCTGATGTGAAACGGCTTGGCTGATTCATTTAAGGAGCCAAAAATGGACCATAGGAAATTGTCGTTTTACAAAAGGTTTGTAAAGGAAACTTATGACTTGCCACCCCTACTTATATTATAAAAAAATATAAAAATACATATATCAGATTTAAAAAAGTTGCCAGTAGGTGCACACATATTGCTTTTTTAGAAACATTTGCTGCATTTTTTTTTATTTGAATAGTTTCGTAAATGAGAAATATTTAAAGCAAATAAATTTAAAACAGATTAAACAACTACACTATAAAAAGTGATTTAAATTCAACCTTCAATGTTCCACCATGGAGTTATTATAGTTTCAATGGTTCCATAAATCAATATTGTCCACCAACACTTCTGATTTTATAATTATTTGGATGGCAAAGGTGTAGGTGACTCAATCCTGCTCCAATTTTTAATATGATATTCTCCAGTGGCGGATTTAAGGAAAAGGGCCCTGTCAGCAACTTAAGGTGGGGCCCCTTTAGCGTCAAGAAGCAACGCAATATCTCACTTTAGTGCGACTAACAGTGTGTCCGAGGGGCCCTGAGAGCAATATTTTAGGGGGGCCCTGTCAGCAGCTGCTGACACTGCTGACTCTTAAATCCGCCCCTGATATTGTCTCTGCCCCACATGGCAGTATATCACTAAAAAAATTCTGATAACAAATGAGATTTTCTGAGGATAACACTTGATAGGTTGTAGGACACCCACCGAGAATGTTTCAAAGGTTTATTGGACAAACAAAGCTAAACATGTAGAAAAGGAAACCAAAAACTACAATTTTACAATTTGATTAATTGCTTGCTGTCCTGATGGCCCTCCATGGAGAAGCATGGCATGCTTGATTTTCTGTCGTGCATGACAGAAAATACTAAGCTGGGATACTAAGACTTACTAAGTCATTTTATTACGTAAAGATGGCATTTCTGGCTTAATCACTTAATGTGTGATTTAATACATTGGTAAGCATTCGAAATATGCAAGAATCCCAGTTTCGGCCAAAGATTGGGGTGCACATCCCGGGAATCTCCATGTGTCTCTTTAAAGGAATTAGCAGCGATTTGCCAATCCGAAACATCGAAAAAATCATCAAAACTCATATTTTTATATTTTTGTTACTGGCATGGATATGCGAACATAACCTGCAAGTGATTGGCTTGAAATCCGTGTATTAAAGACAATGTAGTACTTTTTATCTGATTCTGTAATTTCTATCAAAATTCTGACTTGAGATGAAAAAAGCCTTTCAGATTTTCAGCGTGATATTGTGCATCATGATCAATACAGTTTGACCTCAAACACAAACATTATTGATCTTTGTTTATCTTGTACTGGTGTAAACCACAATCAGCTGTTTAGTGCAGATTTTGAAATGCCGTCGCTGTATGTCTATTTGCTGGAGACGGTATGACAAATTTTTCTCAAATACTTAATTTTTTAACTATTTGGTGGTTTGTTTCAACATTAAAGCAGTTATATGGAATTGTACACACTTTTCCCTGATTTATAAGTTTAAAAAATGCATTTCCACATTTTGTCGATGATCTCGCATTATTGCTGCTAATCCTTTAATTTGGGCCAGTCGGTATAGAGCAGGAATGTTAAATAGACATGAGATTTCAGAGAGAAACGCCCTCAATTTTTTTTCGAACCCAGGTTTTTTTGCATATTGGAATGCTTACCAATGTATTGGATCACACCTGAAGTGAATAAGCCGAATACGCCGTCTTTATGTAATGAGATGGTGATTTAGTAATTTCTGTCATGCACGACAGAAATTCAAAGCATGGTTTTCTATAGGAACGATTAGGATACCAGGCCAGTTCAAAACAAGGATTTGCAGTTTTCTTTCATGCATCGAAACGTCCTCGGTAGGTGGTCTACAACCGATCAAGTGCAATTTGAGAGAAATTTGTATGCTCCAAAAATCATCTCCTGTCACTCTAACCAAATTGGCCCATAGTACATTATGTCTGAGCTAATGTGGTCAACCACATTTGTGATGGGTTTTGATGTGCAAATTTGATTATTTCTACAAGAAATTCATAATTGTGTACTTTCTGTCCATGAACAGATAGAAGTTACAGCATAGTGGCCTATGGGACACTCCAATACCAAGATACCAAGCATTGCTCATAACACCAAAATGCAAAATTGGAATCAACTGACATTTTGGGAATAAGTTTTTTTTCCAAGGATATCTGGTCTGGTAAACCATAAATCATGAGATTTTGACATATTTGTGTTCTAACTCATGTCCCAAAATGGACAAATAAGCTGTGAATGTTGTATACTGTCTCAGAGAAGAGAGGAAAGAAGTGAGGAGAAGAGAGGGAAAGAGAAGAGGGAATAAATGAGGGAAAGAGAAGCAAGAGAAGGAGAAGTGAGGGAGAAAGAAGTGAAGGAAAGAGAAGAGAGGGAAAGAGAAGAGAGGGAAAGAGAAGAGAGGGAAAGAGAAGTGAGGGAAAGAGAAGTGAGGGAATGAGAAGGGAAAGAGAAGAGAGGAAAAGAAGTGGCAATGTACCACTTTTTTCCCCTCAGGGGAAAAAAGTTTTTCAGTGTTGCCAGTTTTGAAAAAGGAGCCTCTATTTGTTGGTCAATAGAAAGACGAAAAAAATAAAGTTCATTGATGTATTCCGCACATACTCCAGATTTTAACAGGCTAAATAGCTTGAGTTTTCGCTCGATATACTACCACTTTTTCCCCTGTGTACCTTGTCGATTTGTAAAATTTTGGCTATTTTTTCGATAGTTTGCTCTCTATATATACCCACTTTTTTCCCCTGTGGATACTATCAAAATATTGAATGATGTTGAGGGTTCGTGAAATTTATCCGTCGCTCTATATATACTACCACTTTTTCCGGCTTACTGTATTTGCGAAACGAACGAAACAAAACTCCCATTGGATTACAGCTTTATTTTAGTCCGTCATGCATGCATAACGTGTCATAACGGAATAAAGCGTGTAATCCAATTGGGAGTTACGTTTTCGTTTCGTTTCGAAAACCAAGTAAGCCCTTCTTTTTTCCCCTGTGTAATTATTTTCCCAGGAAAAAGTGTACTAGCTATTATCTTCGTCGCTTATTATATCTACCCACTTTTTTTCCCCCTGTAATTTGTTTCCTGAGGTGAAAAAGGATACTATATATTTACACCACTTTTCCCTCTGTGCTTTTTTGGCAATTTTATCCTTCTTTTACAGTAACCCCCTTATTACTAAACCCCCTTATCTACTGTCACCCCCCCCCAAAAGCTACTCAGGCAGCTGATGTCGGCCGCCCTTTTCAAACGGGGGATTCTCCCCCAGTCGTTAGAACACATTAAGAACGTTGCCTATTTTTGAGAGGAAATTATCTTCGTCGCGGCTATATATACTACCACTGTTTTTCCCCTGTGTAATTTTTTCATCAGAAACAAGTGTACTATCTATTATGTCGGCGCTCCTATATATACTACCCACTTTTTTCCCTGTATTCTTTTCCATTAGGTGAAAAAAGTGGTACTAGATATTATGTTCGTCGCTCGATTATACTACCACTTTTTTCCCCCTGTAATTTTTTTTTTTCCTGAGGGGAAAAATATGTGGTACTATATATTATACTACCACTTTTTTCCCCTGTCCTTTGGCAATTGCCTTCTTTACATTAACCCCTATTACAAACCCCTTATCTCTGTCCACCCCAAAAGCACTCACCAAGCTGAGTCCTGCGCCTTTTTCAAATGTGGATTCTCCCCCAGTCGTTATAACACATTAAGAATGTTTTCCTATTTTTTTTGGGAGAAATTATCTTCGTCGCTCTATATATACTATCCACTTTTTCCCCTGTGTAATATTTTTTCTCGGGGAAAAAAGTGTTACTATATCTTATGGTCGTCGACTCTAATATATACTCCACTATTTTTCCCCGTATTTTTCTGAGGAAAAATGTACTATGGTACTATGTCCCTGGGGCGAGTAGATCGCTGAACTTTAGCCCTAAACCCTAAGTCACTGCGGTGATAGCACTGACTTTATAGCCCTAACCCTAAGCCACTTGGGGGCTTTAGCCTAACACCCTAAGTCACTGGTGAGTAGATCACTGGGCTTTAGCCCTAACCATAAGTCACGGGGCGCGTAATCACTGGGCTTTAGCCTAAGTCACTGGGGTGAGTAATTCACTGGGCTTTTAGCTCCGAACCCTAAGCCACTGGGGGTGAGTAGATCACTGGGCTTTAGCCTAACCCTAAGTCCACTGGGTTAGGGCTAAAGCCCAGTGCTCTACTCACCCCAGTGACTTAGGGTTA
Source organism: Ophioderma brevispina (assembly GCA_023653785.1). NCBI lineage: Eukaryota > Metazoa > Echinodermata > Ophiuroidea > Amphilepidida > Ophiodermatidae > Ophioderma > Ophioderma brevispina. Next base: position 59,329 of record JAMKCH010031505.1, on the reverse strand, counting down.
GGGCTTAGGGTTTAGGTTTGTGTATAGGTTAGGGTTAAGGTTTGGCTGGGGGTGTTAGGGTTAATGGTTTTTAATGGTTTATGGTTAGGGTTGGTAACTGTGCTTTTTAAGCCCTAACCCTAAGTCACTCTGGGCGCGAGTAGATCCCTGGGCGTTAGCCCTAACCCTAATAGTGCCCTGGGGTGAGTAGATCACATGGGCTTTGCCCTAGACCCTAGGTCACTGGGGGTGAGTAGATCAACTAGGGCTTTAGCCCTAACCCTAAGTCACTGGGTTATGGCTAAAGCCCAGTGATCTACTCGTACCAGTGACTTAGGGTGAGGGCTAGGGTTAGGGTTTGTTGTTAGGGTTTGTGGGTTTTTAGGGTTGGTTTAGTGGTTAGTGTTAGTGTTGTACTGTGGCTTTGCCTAACCCTAAGTTCCCTGGGGCGAGGATCCCTGTGTCTTTTAGGCGAAACCCTAAGTCACTGGGTGAGTAGATCACTGAACTTTAGCCCTACCCCTACGTCACTGGAGGCGATAAATCACTCGTGGCTTTAGGCCCTACCCCGAAGTTACTGGGGGTGAGTAGATCACTGCAGCTTTAGCCCTAACCTAAGTCACTGAGCGAGTTGACACTGACTTAGCCTAACCCTAAGTCACTGGGGTCGAGTAGATCACCGGGCTTTTGCCCTAACCCTAAGTCACTGAGCGAGCATATCAACTGGGCTTTAGCCCTAACCCGAAGTCACTGCGGTGATTAATCACTGCACTTCTGCCCATAACCCTAAGTCACGGGGCGAGTAACCCTGGGCCTTTAGCCCTAACCCTATGTCACTGGGGTGAGTAGATCACTGGGCTTTGCCCTAACCCTAAGTCACTGGGGTTAGTAGATCACGGGGCTTTAGCCCTAACCCTTAGTCCACTGGGGGAATTGAGCACACAAAAGCCATGATCTTTCACCCCAGTGGACTAGGGTTAGGGCTACAGCCCGTTTTCTACTCACCCAGTGACTTAGGGTGATGGCTTAGGGTTAGGTTTGGGTTAGGTTTTAGGGTTAGGTTTATGGTTAGAGTTTAGGTTTAGGGTAGGTCACTGTGCTTTAGCCTCTAACCCTAAGTCCACTGGGGCGAGTATATCCCGGGATTAGCCCTAACCCTAAGCACTGGGGTGAGTAGATCATAACTTTAGTCCGCTAACCCTAAGTCACCCCTGGGCGAGTAGATCACTCGGCCTTAGCCCTAACCCTATGTCACTGGGGTGAGTAGATCACTGGGCCTTCACCCTACCCTAAGTCACTGGAGTCTATTAGGATCACTGAACTTTAGCCCTAACCCTAAGTCACTGGGCTGTCGCGAGTAGATCACTGGGCTTTGCCTACCCTAGTCACTGGGGCAGTAGATCAAAAATGGGCCTTTAGCCCTAACCCTACGTCACAGGTGGTGAGTACTCACTGGCCTTAAGCCCTAACACGAAGCTCACTGGGGGGAGCAGATCACTGGGCTTAGCCCTAACCCTAAGTCACTGCGGTGATAGATCACTGCACCTTCTGCCCTAACCCTAAGTCACTGGGGCGAGTAGTCCCTGGCTTTAGCCCTAAACCCTAAGTCCCGGGGTCGAGCAACATAGATCACCTGGCTTTAGTCCCTAACCCTAATTCCCAAGGTGAGTAGAATCACTAGGCTTTAGCCTAACCCTAAGGCACTGGGGTGAGCAGATCACTGGGCTTTCCCCTAACGCCCAACTGCGGTGATTAGATCACTGCACTTCAGCCTAACCCTAAGTCACTGGGGAGAGTTATCACACAATCCCATTGACTAGGCTAGGGCTAAAGTCCCAGTGAATCTACTCACCACCATTGACCTAGGGTAAGGGCTAAAGCCATGTGAGCATACTCGCCCCCAGTGAATTTTATGGGTTAGGGCTAAAGCCCAGTTTATTCTACTCACCCCCGTGACGTAGGGTTAGGGGCTAAGCCCAGTGATCTCTCCCCCAGTGCTTGGTTAGGGATAAAGCCCCCTAGTGACTAGGTTAGGGCTAAAGTCATGATCTACTCACCCCAGTGAACTTAGGGTAGGGCTAAAGCCCAGTGAATCTACTCACCCCAGTGACTAGATTAAGGGCTAAAGCTCGTGGGATCTACTCGCCCCATGACTTTTATGGTTTAGGGCGAAACCCAGTGAATCTACTCACCCCCAGTGGCTTAGTGGTTCGGCTAAAGCCCGTGATCTACTCAACCCAGTGACTTAGGGTTAGGGCTAAAAAAACCCGTGATCTACTTGCCCCGTGACTTAAGGGTTAGGAGAAAGCCCCGTAATCTACGCGCCCCAGTGACCTTAGTACCATAGTACCACTTTTGTCCCCTCAGGAAAAAAAACAGGGATAAGGGGTTTAGTAATAGGGGGTTACTGTAAAAGAAGGAAAAATTACTCAAAAAAAGGACAGGGAACAAAAATTCTATATATATATGACCACTTTTTTTTTCCCCACAGGAAAAAAAATATAGGGGAAAAAAGTGTAGTATATGAGAGCGACGAACATATATATAGTACGCTTTTTTCCCCTCATGACAAATACAGTGAAAAAAGTTGGTAGTATTTATAGAGCGACGAAGATAATTTCCTCAAATAGATAAGGCACCATTTTTAGTAGGGGGTACTGTAAAAGAAGGACACAATTGCAAAAAAGGACCGGGAAAAAGTGGTAGTATAATATATAGTACCACTTTTTTTCCCCTCAGGAAAAAAATACAGTGGGAAAAGTTGTAGTATATATAGAGCGACGAACATTAAATATATAGTACCCACTTTTTTCCCATGAGGAAAATAATTACACAGGGGAAAAAGTGGTAGTATATATGAGCAAACGAAGATATTCCTCCCAAATAGATAGGCAACATTCTTAATGTTTCTACTAACGACTGGGGGAGAAATACCCCCACGTTTGAAAGGGCGCATACTCAGCTTGCTGAGTAGCTTTGGGGGGACCCGTAAATAAGGGGCTTTAGTATAGGGTTACTGTACAAGAAGGACAAAATTGGCCCAAAAAAGGACAGGGAAAAAAAGTGTTATTATAATATATAGGAGCCACTTTTTTTCCCTCAGAAAAAATACAGGGGAACAAAGTGTAGTATATATAGAGCGACGACCATTTATCATAATACCACTTTTTTTCCCATGAGGAAAATAATTACACAGGGAAAAAAGTGGTAATATATATAGCGACGCAGAAATTTCCTCCCAATAATAGGCCAACCTTTCTTAATGTGTTCTAACGACTGGGGGGAAATCCCCCCGTTTGAAAAGGGGCCGCAACTCAGCTTGCTGAGTAGTTTTTGGGGGTGACAGTAGCTAATTGGGTTTTCGTAATAGGGGGTTACTGTAAAGAGGCCAAAATTGCCAAAAAAAAGGACAGGGAAAAAGTGGTAGTACAATATATAGTACCACTTTTTCCCCCAGGAAAAAAAATACAGGGGCAAAAATGGGTAGTATAATAGAGCGACGAACATAATATATAGTACCACTTTTTTCCCCTCAGGAAACATACAGGGAAAACAGTGGGTAGTATATATGAGTCGAACTAACCTAATATTATTACACTTTTTTCCCCTGATGAAATAGTTACACAGGGGAAAAAAGTGGTATATATATAGAGCGACGAAGATACTTTCCTCCCAACTAAATATGCAACATTCTTAATGTGTTCCAACGACTGGGGAGAATCCCCCGTTTGAAAGGGACGCAGGACTCAGCTTGCTGATTACTTTGGGGGTGCCATAGTAAGGGGTTTAGTAAGATGGTGGTTATACTGTAAAGAAGGACAAAATTGCCAAAAAAAAAAGGACAGGGCAAAAGTGGTAGTATAATAATAGTAACCACTTTTTTCCCCTCAGGAAAAGAAAAGTATAGGGGAAAAAAGGGTAGTATTATCGAAGCGACTAACTAATATATAGTACCACTTGTTTCCCCTCAGGAAAAATACAGGGGAAACGTGGTTGTATATATAGAGCGACGAACATAATATATAGTCCCACTTTTTTCCCTGGATGAAAATAATTACACATGTAAAAAAGTGTAGTATATAATAGAGCAACGAAGATAATTCCCTCCCAAATAGATAGGCAACATTCTTAATGGTTCTATAACGACTGGGGGATAATCCCCCCGTTTGAAAAGGTGCGTCAAGACTCAGCTTGCTGAGTAGCTTTTTTGTGGGTGACAGTATATAAGGGGTTCTAAGGGGGTACTGTAAAAGAAGGACTAAATTGCCCCAAAAAGGAAGGGAAAACAAGTGGTAGTATAATATATAGTACCACTTTTTCCCCTCATGTAAAAAATACAGGGGAAACAAAGTGGTAGTATTAGATCGAGCGTACAAACATATCTATAATAACCACTTTTTTCCCCTTAGGAAATAATTACACAGGGGAAAAAGTGGTAGGTATATATAGAGCGACAAGAAAAATTACTTTCCTTCCTCCCAAATAATAGGCACATTCTTATGTGGTCTAACGACTGGGGGAGAATCCCCCCGTTTGAAAAGGGCGCAGACTCACTTGCTGAGTAGCTTTGGGTGTTACAGTAGATAAAGGGGTTTAGTAAATAGGGGTTACTGTAAAGAAGACAAAATTGCCACAAAAAGTACAGGGGAAAAAAAGTGGTAGTAAATATATATACCACTTTTTTCCCCTCAGGAAACAAAATACAGGGAAAAAAGTGGTAATATATAGAGCGACGAACATAATATATAGTCCACTTTTTTCCCCTCAGACAAATACAGTGAAAAAAGTGGTGTATATATAGAGCGAACGAAGATAATTTCCTCCAAATAAATCGGCAACATTCTTAATGTGTTCCAAACGACTGGGGGAAATCCCCCCGTTTGAAAGGGGCGCAGACGTCAGCTTGCTGATAGCTTTTGGGGGTGACGTAGATAAGGGGGGTAGAAAATAGTAGGGGGGTTACTGGTAAAAGAAGGACAAAGTGTCAAAAAGCACAGGGGAAAAAAGTTTTAGTATAATCTAATAGTACCACTTTTTCCCCTCAGGAAAAATAGCAGGGAAAAAAAGTGGTAGTAAATAGAGCGAAATATAATATAGCAACGAGGGACAAAATGCCAAAAAGGACAGGGGAAAGTGGTAGTAATTTATATTACCACTTTTCCCCCCGGTAACAAATACAACAGGGGAAAAAAGTGGAGTATATATGAGGGACTTTTGAATTAATAGCCACATTTTTACAACGACAATGTAAAACAGGGGAAAAAGTGGTAGTATATATTAGAGCGACTATTGAAACTAAATAGCCATCATTTTACGAATCCACAATGTACACAGGGGCAAAAAAGTGGTAGTAAGCGGTGGATGAAATGTTGTAAAGCAGCCATAATTCTTTGAGAAAGGGCTCAGACACAGCTTGCTCCTTCCTAGTTGGGTTGTATTGGTGCCGGATCATGAAATGCACGTTTATTTTTTTTCCTTAACAAATATCAAGCAAAAATAAGTGCCTTTTAGGAACCTGGCACACTATGAACCATTTCCCCTGAGGGTAAAAAAGTGGTCATTGCCAAAGAATGAGGGAAAGTGAGGGAAAGAGAAGAGAGAGAGGACAGAAGTGAAGGGAGGAAGAGTGTGGAAAAGAAGTTGAGGAAAGATATTAAAGAATTGAAGGGAAAGAGGATAGCTGGGAGAATAGCAGTGAACGAGAGTGAGGAAGAGAATATGGAAAAGAATGAGGAAAATGAGAAAAAATGGAACCGATAATTGACAGAGAAAGAATGAGGAAAAGAGAAATTATGGAAAAGAAGTGGCAGTGAAAAGTGGGGGATGATAAATATTGAAAGAGAGTGGAGGGAAAGAGACGGAAAATAGAATAGAGTAAAGAGAAGGTAAAGAGAAGTGAGAAGATGAGGAGAGGAGTGAAAGAGAAAGAGAGTTGAAGAAAAGAGGGAGAAGAGAAGAAGAGAAGAGAGAAGGAAAGAGATGAGGGAAAGAAGCACTGAAAGCGAAGGGGGGAAAGAGAAATGAAGAGAAATGAGGGAAATAAGAACGGCCTATATTTTGGCTAATTTGGCCAAGAAATAGCTTCATAGGGGCTAAAATTATGCCTGTAGTGTCCATAAATGCTGTTCAATTTTCCAATGTTATGTGGGACCATTTATGTTGGTGAAATCATTTTGGCCATTTTCAAAATAGGATTCCCATTTTTATTCCATGTTCCATAGGCCCTGGGGGTTCTGAAACTTCTGACCTCATGTACAGGGGTTACCCGGGGGGTGGACAATTTAAATTTGTTTGGCCTTTCCGAAATGGTATTGACCCCTCTTCATATTTTAAAATCCAGAAAAAAAATAAAAACTGGAATTTCTAATTTAATCACCCCTCCCTATTATAGCATAGTGGCCATGCACCCGCATTTGCTCATAACAACCAAACCACAAGTCTGTATCCTCTACAAGTTGTGATAGAGCTTTTCTCAAGGATATCTAGTTAAAAAATGAATAAAACAGAAAGGTGCTGGAATCACAAGTGCACCTTTAAAACCTGACTCAAGCAAACTGATAATTAGCACAGACCCTCATCATCATAAACCACCAAGATGATTACTCTAGAACGTTGTGCTTCACGGACAAAACTTTTGGTGGTGCTATGCACCTAATGGACATTTGTACACAGTTTTCACCCACTTCTTTCCGTCTTGCGTATGAGGCAGCAGCTCAATGTGTTGTACGTGGACCTAACTCACTGTTGATTGTTGGGGTTTGAGATATCTGTATCAACCGCAGAACTAAAGTTAGGCACTCGTTTGAAATGATTTCGCAGTCCTGTGATGAGAACCACATTGGCAGGCTGGCGATGGCCGCAGTCCCTCCATCTGTATGCATATTGCTATTGAAGCGACGAACTCCTGTGCTAATCCGGTTTAAGGTGACCCATTTCCTTGCATGGGGGATTGCTGCCAGGTTGTAGTTCGTCTTATGTGTACGAGAGATTTGATCTGTCTTGGAATGTCCTAGCCAATGCAGTATTCCAATGTCTGTAAGATGTGAATGGGGAACTGGAGAGTTCAGCACGTGTCGGCAAAAAGGTCGGCGAGAATCTCAGTCTCTGTCTACCTACCGAGTTTTGTGTGTTCTTTGACAGGTTATGCAAAGCATGTGCTTGTTTATTGTCGCAGCAGGGCCTTATTCACTAGTTTGTGTGCATGAGTGGTGCTCCCTCCGAAGTGCTGCAGGTGCAATGCCTGACAGCACATGTAGGATTCAGGAGGCAGCCATTTTATGGTTCTCAAGTCTCATTGAGTACCCCGTGGCCGCTTCTTGTGTGAGAGCTTGTTGCACCATGCATGGGGCGGCATATTCAGCAGTGCTGTAGACCAGACCCAAGGCAGTGGTGCGTAGGGTCGTTGGGCTGGCACCCCATGAAGATCCAGCAAGTCTGCACAGGAGGTTATTCCTCGAAGATACCTTGGCGCATACGGACTCGAGGTGCTGCTGGTAAGTAAGCTGCCGGTCAAGCTTCACTCCCAAGTAGGTTGGTGTAGGATTGTATGGCAGAGGCGCACCATTGAGGTTGATTTGAAGCTGGCGATGAGCCTCTTTGGTGTTGAGGTGGAAGGCAGTAGCGGTGGTCTTGGCTTCGCCTCACTTCGGAGGGAGCCCACTCACACAAACTAGTGATAAGGCCTGCTTTTGGACAACAAAGACCCTCGGCTAACACTTCCAAGCTCACACCGAACTCGGTAGACATCTCAGCTTCAGTCTCAAGGTCTTGAGATATGCTGCAAGTAGGGCCATGTCTGTAGTAAGTGTGCTTTCTACTTCTGTCCAATTGCTGTCAGAGTGGAGGAGGGCAAGATCGTCGGCGTAGCCATATTGTCTAGATGTTGTTTGAGGTATATCGCTGATATACAAGTTGAACAGCATAGGAGTCAATACAGATCCTTGTAGTACACCGTTCCTCAGACGACGCAGACGACTACTCTGCCCATCACTGGTCTTGAGAATAAAGCTACGGTTTGCAAGCATGTTACATATGAATTGTACAAGGTGACGATCCGGGATGGTCCTGAGAAGCTTGAGTGTCACCCACTGACTCAGCCAATCACCACATAAGCCAGGTGGATTGAAAATTCTGAAATGCAGAATTGGTTGTCTAATTTAAAAAAAATACTTGTGTCATCCCCCAGCAAGATGGCAGTCTGGAACATGACCTCAGATGACCTTTGACCTTGGTCTGACCTTTGACATCATCCACATTTGAAGCAACCCCTATTGCACCCTAACCCCAGTCTGGTTTAAATCAGACTTAAAATTTCTGAAAGAGACGTGAAAAACAAAAACCTAACCAAGATGGCAGTCTGGAACATGACTTTAGATGACCTTTGACCTTGGTCCATGACCTTTGACATCATCCACATTTGAAGCAACCCCTATTGCACCCTAACCCCAAGTCTGGTTTAAATCAGACTTAAAATTTCTGAAAGAGACGTGAAAAACGTACGGACATGCGCGCTATCGCAATTCCCCCATTATGCTTTTCAAGCCGGGGGATAATAAAACACAGTACTCAATTGGCAAGGACACAACACAATATGATCACTTTTGTACAAGCCACTTTTATATTGTTATATATAATCAACTGCAAAATAATATAAAGCATGCAAATAATATATGTTCATCTATAGATGTTATGCATTTTTAATCCAGCAATATATATCTTGATCTTTTGATCAATATTTACATTTAAGTACAATGCCTTTCAATGAATGATACTATGCAAAAATACAATTTGAATGACAAAATATTGTACAAACCCAGCCAAAGTTGATATATACACAAAGTATAATAAGTACATTTCTTATTTTAATCAAGTAAAATTAGCATATTTGGTAAATTGATTTTTCCATTAGAAATCCAATCTCCCCTGCAGATGGGGGTGTATTTCAAATGAAGTTTTCAATAAGCTATTCAATTTGAAATTCCTACCCCCTGTGAACGACATTACCTCCTATCTTCCACATGGGTGGTGAAGATTACAAATTAAATAGCTCATTTGACCAGTTTTATTCAATTTTTCTCAAAAGCTACAGGCAAATTCTGAGTGGCAGCATATGCCATGATTTCTAGAATATTTCAGGATTCAAATTGCATTTTAGATTTTCAGGTGTGATTTAGAGTTGTCCAATTTATAAAAAATCAAATCTATGGTTGTTTTTATACACGAATCCGGTTTGACACATTCCAACACCTCACTGGCAGCCATAGCTGGGGTGCATCCTGCTTGAATTCACCCAATTGTGCAGATTAAGTGTAGCTTTTGAATTCTACTTAATCAAGCGTGGTACAGACGTACAAAAGATTTGGGTAGGTTTTGGGTTGGATGCCCCCCAGTAATGGCGGATCAATTCTGACCATCATTTGGCTGGTCGGATTTGTCTATAACATGCATCTTATCTGGCCAATTGGTTCTCAGAATGCTGTGAGTCACCTGTTTTATCATCTTGATACATGATTGTTAGTTGTTACAAACTCAGTGCAGTGACATTTCCAAACCACCAGAACAGATTTTAGAAGTAGGTGTAAACTAGAATACTGAGAAGAAAAATAAGAGGAAGCATGGGTTGAAAACCAAACGCACATGGTGCTGCCAATGAGGCAGTCCGCACGGAATTCAAACTTGGAACCTCAAGGCGCAAGGCAAGGTAAGGGCTGTTATACTAATATATACAGATTTAACCCATTTTGCTCAATAACATTGTATACAAATATACAGAAAATGTGTATTTTTTTACTTTCTTACAATTTTTTTTTTAAGTTGGATAAAAGGGACCGCTTCCTGAACACTAGACTGAGTTGACTTTCTTGCAACTCTTTCAGGTCAGGTTTTCTGGAGGGCCTGCTACTGGTATCCTGGTAACCAGTACTACCTGTCCCAGGGCCGGGTTGTCAAAGGCTAAACCGTCACTCCCATCAGGTTTCTAATGAAATCTGATGAGGGTAGCTGGTTACCCTGGCAGAACTAAAACGAAGATCTACCTACTAGGGCGTCGGCTCTGGAGAGCTAATGGCGGCCATCCAGCACATTGACGACAAAACCGGATTTATAACTTTGATCAGGCGGTGGCAGCCAAGCCTCATTCATTATAGCAACTCACCAAAAATGTCAAAAGAAATTACAGCAATACTGAGTGCAAACCACAAACCAATTTGGGTGCTTAGATGTGGGTCGGTCATGGGTGTTCCCATGACCCACATACGACCTCGTCTTCGTTCGTTATTCATACAAAAAAAATCAGAAATAACCCTTCCAGTGGCAGAGGAGTTGATTCTTCAACTCCAACGGTTTTGGAATAAGAAAATATTCCTTGACAACATATAAAAAAATTCGGAAGTTTTCGTCAAGATTTTGCTTTTACGTGTTAAACCAATGGCGACATCTGAAATTTGGATTTCTTGGCCGCCCTCCCCTGACTTTGATTTTACTACAACTACTACACTGTAGCTTTTGAAAAAATGTGCAAACTGAAGATGAACCTGTATGCTATCAATCCTTGATCAACACAAACACAAAGCATACAACAAATAGCATTTTATTTTTCAATGTGTTTTTTAAGCTTTTACTTTGCTATCCACAACACTTGCAAGTTGATTGCAGTTTGGTCATTCCATTTTGGAGATGTACTTGCAAGACGAGAATAACTTCCATCAATGCTTTCTTCCCTAAAAATATTAGAAGTGAATCGCACTCATATCCTACAGTGTAAGTTTAGCATCCTTTTCTCTCATAGGGACAATGCACTGTGCTAAAGGAAATAAAAATATGAGAAATCACCCAAAGCAACATTTAAACATTGTGCTTTAAAATTGGATGAGAATACTGACCATTTTATAGGGATACACTCTTACAACGCACAAACATCTTGCATTGTGCAATTCTATCATTCAGTGCCACAACACAGTTACCTAGTCACGTAAACACTTGGGATAACTTTGAAATTATATAAGATATTCAAAAGCATATAATACACCAATGATACTGTGCGTCAACACATTCCAATAATGGTTAAAAAGTGCTTTTCTTTTTAGTGCTATTTCTGTAAACTTTTTTATTTCAGTTGTTTTTGTTGTTTTTCTTTTTGTTCAAATTTACTAAAAAGTTGTTATTATTCCAAATTCAATTGGAATACCGGGATCTAGTCCTCCAGTGTCTCTATCTATTTAAAATACAAATAATAAAGGGGCATTTCGTGATCCACAGCCTCGTCCCCCTGACTTACCTCAAAAAGTTGAGATTTTCATATCATCTGAACTGTTAACATTAGTAATCCATGTGTGCCAAATCTTACATGCAAATTCGGTCGTGTGTTTAAGAAATTCGCAATATTGTATTTTCTGTCCGTAAAAGGACAGAAATTATAGCACAGTGGCCTATGGGACCGTGGGAAATGATCATTTGCTCATAACACAAAAACCGCAAAGTCGGGATCAGCTCAAAAGTTGTGAATGAGCTTTTCTCAAGGATATCTAGTGAACAATGAATAAAATTGAAGGAGCTGGAATCACGAAATGCACCTTTAAATGTTCAATTTTTAAAAACAAATTAAATTAGATTTTTGCAACACAATATCAAACGATTTGCAAAATATAACAGTAATATCAATTCCTTAGTTGCATTAACTACTTCAGACCTCAGAAACAAGACATCTGTGTGACTGTTGTATTTGACCAATTTCAAATTCTTTGTATTTCAGTGACTTTATAGTGTGCAGGACATGATAACATCACACAACACAGTATGCAAGTGTATCAACAAGCAAAATTTCAGCAGCTGTTGAACCCATGTATACTTCGTCAGACCTTTTGACTGTGACAATCTGCCGATCAATTCCTGTAACCGTTTTCATGGTCGTTCATCACGCTCCGTTTGGAGCTTAAGCGGTTGCAAATATTGCAGAGCTTCAAAGCCAAAGGGACATAACAACGGCCCAAAAAGACCAATGACATACGAATATGGCAGAGCAGAGTCTCGAGCTTGGAACTTCCAATCATTCTGTTCGTGTGACTCTTTGCCGAGTCACTGCCAATTCCCTAGGTTGTTTCCCGGCTTGTGTTGGTGTGATGTCATCAGAACACTTCCCAATGCATTCTGGGAATGATCAATTGATCACTTTCACATTCACCATAATACATAAACAATTTTGCTGGTTTGCCACAAAGCCCGGCCTCCCGCAAACTAGGAAGAACTTGTGAGCGATAACCATCACAAATGCACATTGTGTATGCCACCTAATTGCTGCATTTTTTTTAATCAACACATTTCTCAGTTTTGTTTCTTCATAGGTAGGAATTGATAGCTTTTACAACAATTTAAAAAAAAAAAAAAATCATAATTTAAACAGAAAAGTTTCACATTCTCAAAAGTTAAACCAAGCTCTTGTCATAAACTACCATGACTAAAACATAAACTGATTGTCTGAGAAACCCTGTTAGGTTAAAAGCTGCTAGCCATACAAATGATTATCTCCCTAACATGTCATCTGACCTCCCATACCAATATGGCCTTTAAAAAATAGTGTAACGCCTGATCCTTAGCCTCAACTCCACAACTCCCACCATTATTATTACATATTATGTGAAGCAAAACCATAATGGACCCTCAGCCACCAAACCCTCTACCTGAAACTGCCCCTGAACATGGTCAACTCAAGAAAACAACTCTTCTATAATTTGTTCGGTCTTGAGTTTGAGGGTGACGTCACGACGCAACTCTGCATTCGCTCAAGCGTTATGATTGTGCCGCCTTTGTTCAGGTGGGCAAATGCTGCGAATTCCAAGGTAGCCACTTGCGTTTCTTGGGTGCGAAACTTAACACACGCAGTGACGTTACCCTCAAACTTGAGATCGAACAGAGTATCAAATTCAAATATTACAATATAGAAACCATATGAAGTATGAACAGAAAAACACTAAGCATATTAAGAATAAGTCACCCATTGTCAAACTCATAGTACCTATATAAGAAAATCATAATAAAAGGTAGTATATATATATACATGGATGTTTAAATAAAGTATATACTTTGCCAACATTATCACAAGGCCCCTAAAAACTTCTCTGCAATTCACCACTTTATCGCCATCCTTTTTCAATGAAAGGTTTACTGAAATACTAGGTCTCCCTAAAATTTATGACACATTTTCTTGAATTCTTACTTAACGGTGCTTGTTCCGATTTATGTGCATTGTGTTCTCAACTTGATATGAGAGCCTGTCACTTGCACATACACCCCATCAAGTACTGTGGGAAACAAACTTGCAGTTTTGATGGTAGATGCAATAATGCATGTCGCAAAGCCCTATTCAATACTGTGCTAATATTGATGGTTAACCACTAAAACGGCAGTTTTTGTTTATATCTTGGGAATAAAATGGATTTGAGGGCTCAAATTTCAGGACGACAATGAGAAAAATACGGCCTTTCATCTGTTATCAATATCGATACTACTTCCAGGTAAATCAGGGGGCTCCCAAAGACGATCGGAACACGCACCTTTAATTTACAACTTCTTGTTGAGTGAGAGCAAACACTAAGGAAAGTGGCACAATTTCTAATCATTCCATGCTACAGTTGGAGTGAGATTTGAAATCAGAATGTTATGTCTGACTTCATGTTGATCAAAAGATATTGATGTGTCTGATGTCAGTGCATTTTTCAAACATCAGAAGCAACATTCTAGGTTTAATTCTGGCTCTGAGTAATATCTGTAAATTGTGTTCACGGTAAACTGGTACTTTTTGACATACTTGAGTTAATTTATGGGAAATAAGAGTACATTTCCCGAAAACATTTTCAGTACAAAATACATTAGTTCACACCACAAATATCTTCTAAGAAAACATCTTAATGTAAGAAAATGCTAATGGCAGTTAATTGTAAAGCAAGAGTTTTGTTAATAAACAAAACAACATCAACTTGTTCTTCAATTCATAAGAGAATGAAGTTGCTCACATTAAACACAATTATAGGTATATGGTCCATGTACATCGAAATTACATGAGGAATGTGAATCCACAGGATGCTACAAGCTGTTGGTTTTATCTGCATTGGGAATATTTCTAAAGGAATGCTTTAAGACAAGAAACAATCTCGGAGTTCCATTTCTCTGTTCCACTGAATTGGTTCTTTCTGATAAAACACAACTATTATAGGTACAGACTGATAGGCACAATGGAATACTGTTACAAATATTATCAAAGACAACTTACAGGATATATGACAAGATTACTCCAACTGCTGTTCTTGCGAGGTCAGCGCAATATGCTTCATATTGCCTTAGCATGAATGACATCGCTGCTTACATGCTTTTAATGCAGCACTATTGGAGGCTGATCATTTACACAAGCAAATCACCAAAAATAACGTCATTTTGAAATTTAGTGAACGCCAATGAAATTGTGAAGGAGAATTTGTAGCTCCCAAACTCAATCATGTATTAACGATACAAGTTAGCAGCCATCTCTGGTTGTTGCTAGTGGAGGTCACAGAAGGCTGCTATCTAAAAATCCCCCTTAAAATTTCACTGAAAATGCAATTTATATACTTTTTTCCACTGACCATAATACATTTTGAATATTCCTGGTTTCCCTGTGAGCTTGGCAGATTCCTGTAACATTGAAAAATCCTTGGAAAGTCATCATGAGTTCCCAAGAGCTTGTTGCAGGAGTCCGAGTGTGTGTACTGAAATATTTTAGTAAACCATCCAATGGTGTATGTTATTCTGTCAATTTTACAGAAATATTCAAACATGAATAAGACTGGCTACTTTCAATTTTGTTTTAAACAAGTACTTAGTTTCTTTTAAGTAACAAGTATGTTTTGTGAGACCATTTCAAATTCTGAAATTGTTTCATCTGCAAGACACGCGAGAAATAACAACCTGAGAGTCCTACATGCGCTTTTAAAACGCCGATACTACCCTAATAATTATAAGACTGGCACTGATACATCAACAGTACTCATGGCACAGAGAGACAGCTGCAGAATGAACACGAGTCCAAAAGAGATTTGCTTAGCAAGGGGGATACCGTCAAAATAACAAACAAACACAAATTGTTACTTGAATCCATTTCAGCGAGTACCTTCTTTAGACTAGCGATCTGACACACTGACGTAGCTAGTCAACTGATCAGGCCAAAATATTCTGGGATGATTTATATGTGGGATACTTCAAAGAATGTAATTTTGTAAAAAAAAACTGCACAAAGGACACAAATTTACTTTTAAACCATTACATGCCTCATAAATAAGCAATTTGCCTAAATGTCTTGATCTGGGTCTCGCGTGTTCCCAGGCCCTTGAGTAGATTCCCCGAGTTACTCTCTTGCCATGTCCTTAACCACGCAGTTTTGAATACTACGTCTTGGACAGAATACGGGTACCATTGCGCATCTACATAATTTTGATGGTTGCAGAACATAGTCAGCTGGGAACAGTTAAAGCTTAATAAAATCGAAAAGTTTACTTACGTGTATATTGTGTCTGTGAGACGAAAACTTGACTCAAATAGAGCCTTTTTTTTACATTTTAAATGTTTTCGGTGCTAACATGTCGCAGCCCATACATACATTCCAATCCAATCACAGTCCATGTTAAGCTGATAGACAAACTTTAACATATACGCACAATTGGACGCCTAATTCTGTCCCTGACTATGATACCTTCTTACTCTCTGGAGAGGTAAATCGTGTAAATCAGGCCATTTACTCCATTAAAGGCTGACTCAGAGATTTCCCATTGAGGGCGCCCTCATTTTCAAACAAATTGTGTTTTTTGCATGTACATAATGCTTGTCCATATACTAATCACTGTGTGAAATAGCTAAGCCCAAATCGAAGTCCTTCATATAGAAAATCACATCTTTGTTTAAAAATTCCGGATCTGGAAATTTTGTTATACACAGTATCCTATGGTACTGTTATACTATGCATAAATGTTTACTGCATGAAAACAAAACATCTCTAACTTTGAATTAAGCATTTTAGGTTACTATCTTTATTTCTAGTTGTCTTTTTCTAATTTATACACAAAAATATTTTATTTCAATATCTCTGAGTCAGCCTTTAATAAAACAGAAAGCTTACTTACGCGTATTATTGTGTCTGCGAGTCAAAAACCTGACTCAAATAGAGTATTTTTTTACATTTTAAATCATATTTCATTCGAACATGTCCAGCCCATACTATACATTCAAACCAATCACGGTTGACAAACTTTAACATAGGCACAATTGGTCGCCTAATTCTGTCCCCGACTATGATACCTTCTTACTCTCTAGAGAGGTAAATCATGTAAATCAGGTCATTTACTCCATTAAGGATTGATTTAATACCACCTCACCATTCTAATGCAACAAACCACAATATTTTGACAGTTTTTGACAACATGAATTTTTTGCAAAGCAAGCAGCAATTTCAAATTAATTCCATGTCCCTGTACAACTATATTAACAATGAAATCAATAAAAATAAATCTTAAATTTATGTTACAATTTACAATATTTATATCCAGGATCCAGGATTTGGTCAGCAAAGACAATAACAAAGAACTGACAACATGTAATGATTACTAGAAGCTGTCCAATTGACTGATCTATTTCAAATTGTGCATGATAGTTCATAATTTGTTGATGTGCCTAACAGATTTGAACTCTGATATGAATCTGTTCAACCTGACGGAAACGTGGCCTACCCATCTCTACAATCTCTTTTATCCTTTTTACATAGGTTTTCTATGTAGTTTAAGGAAAAAATTATATTTAACTCTATGAAATAGAGTTATACCTGTGACGTCATCAACCGTAATCTGAACTTTGTTCAACAGAAGGACCAAATCAGAAACTGAACGCTGTTATTTGGACCACATTATTGGCATACAATGAGGTAATTGACCTGCTTACATACAGGAACACCCGTCGATTTCTTTTGTTCCTAGCCAATCGTTTAAAACAGGCACAACCACCTCTATAACCTCAAAAGATGATCAATTCCTGATAACAAAAATTTTGTAATCATTATCATTTTTCTGAACATATATTTCATAGTTTACAAGTTCCCCCATAATCTCTAAGTGCTCCTTAAGCCCCCGAGGTCTCCCGCCGTTTGATTGGTTAATTTGGCTTAGTACAGCCCATACCCCAATCAGAAACATGTAAGAAACCTTAAATGTTTTACAGGTATATTGGCAGTTCTTTATTTTTGAATTGGTACTCAAACGGTATATCAGATATATCATGTAATGAACAATCAGACAACTGTAAAAAAAGGTGGTAAGACCCAGGGGGTTAAATGCAACTTATTTGCATTTTAACCCCCTGAGGTCTACCGCCGATTTGATTGGTTATATATTGGCCAGATACACAAATAACCCAATCGAAACATGTTAAGAAACTTAAATGTTTGTACAGTAATGGCCGGTTTTGTGTTGAGACATATCCGGAATCTACGGGTATCGGGGCTGTCAGCGCTAATCCTCAGAAGTCAGAGTACGGTACCCAATTCTCGCTGCAACAAAATCAAATGATCACAAAGTAGTAACATTTCCTGTAACTCTTGTAAGCTATGATGTAACATGTAGATCACCCTCAGCTTGAATAAACAACAGATCCATGGATTTTCTGCTATATATATGAGCATGTTAAATAACTTGTCGTGTGATTACAATTAAAGCAACATTTTTTGAAGAGCCGCCCCCAATTTTCAAATATTTCACATATCTTTGGCACAGTTATGTTAGTAGTTGTCTAGGAAACTATACCTGCGAACGAGATGCTCAATGCCATATTTATCATAAAATAAGCCGATTTTGAATTAGAATTGGATCCCAGATTGTCTTAACGGCAGAGCTGGAATGCTAATTTTATGCCCGTCCATGAATGAAAGTGCCACTTAAAGAAATGACCTCTACTGACTTACAACCTGAACAATAAAACAACTAATGGATGAGCGTAGACACATCCATGGCGCAATTGCCGGTCAATTCATATAGGAGGGCCGTTTCCAGCAGCCGTTAATTATTATCGGAGATCTTCCATATTAATTATTCTCTTTACAAAATTTGTTCATTTGCGACACTGACCTTTTCGAGCTTAAATAAAACCATTACAGGTATAGTTTACTACCATTACCAATGCAACCATGTAAAAATCTCAAAATTTTTTTATGAAAACTTGGGGTGCTCTTCAAAAACACTCCAACTTGCTGTAAATATTGCTCTTTAACCCTGGTAAAAATTCAAGTCACGACAAGCAGCTACTGCAGATGGACCTGTTACCTCATGCTACTCAGATCGCTGATTATCTATAAAAGCGACATTTTCATGCTAAATTAATTTTCACGCTTTTGGTGCCCTTCCTAACTAGTGATAATTAAAGGAATGCACAAAATGTTGTTACTCTTGTCTATACGGGAAAGTGAAATTTGCCAAAATGTTTGAATGGTTTGAGTGCAACAAAATGAATTACAGAAAAATACATCGGTCCTCGGACCGCTTGGTCGCCTGCCGTCGCGGTTAGTAATAATGGCCCCTAACATACCTTTTGACCTTGATAGGTGACTGCAACGCTCATCAACAAAGGAGAGATCCCATGTTGCAACCTATGGTTCAAGTTTGGTCCAATGGAACTTCAACTTGTTCAAATGAGGTCAATTTTCATTTTCATTTCAGCCCATTTTACACTTGACCTGCACATGGCCTTTGACCGTGGTATGTTGTGACTTGACCTTGGTATGTAACCTTTGACCTCATCGGCAAATGGGGATCCCATGTTGCACCTATGTTCAAGTTTGGTTCCAATTGAACTTCACTTTTCAATGAGTTCATTTTAACATTTTCAGCCCATTTTACAAATTGACCTCACTGGCCTTTTGACCTTGTATGTGGACTTTGACCTTGTATGTGCCTTTGACCTCATCAACAAATGAGATCCCCTGTTCAACCTATGATTCAAGTTTGGGTCCAATTGAACTTCAACTTTTCAATGAGGTAATTTTACATTTTCAGCAGCCCATTTTACAACTTGAACTCTCACATTTCCCTTTGACCGTGTAGTGGACTTTGACCTTGTATTTGACCGTTGACTCATCAACAAATGAGGGATCCTCAGGTTGTCACCTATGATTCAAGTTTTTTGGTTCCAATTGAACTTAAAAAAAAAAAAAATGAGGCAATTTTACATTTCAGCCTATTTTACAACTTGACCTCACCTGACCCTTGACCTTGGCATGTGACCTTTGCCTTGGCATGTGACCTTTGACCCCGCATCCACAAGTGGGGGATGCCATGTGCACTGGACCCAAGTTTGGTGTACATCCATCAAAGTAAGTGGAGATTACATGAAATTTTAACCCTTTTCACAACATACATCACAACAGACATCATCAACGACAACAACCAACAAACAGTGGACAAAGGATCCCTATGTGTCTTCCTGCCTTGGCAGGCGACACAAACTTACCGCTTTTATTGCATTTGCAGGATATTCCAAAATCAGGGTCCAATTGTGTGACTTTTACCGACAAACTGGACGTTCCCCCTGCTATGTCTGAAATACATGCCTCTCCAATAGATGTTGCAATTGCTCAGTATGGAGGTTTGACCACATCAGAAGCCTTATTTTTTTCCAGTATTTTCAGAAACTTCTATCAATTGTAAAGTTTGATATTTTTCATTAGGGAGTGTCGCATCTTACTGTCAACTGAAAATGCCATACAGGCTGTGATTAACTATTAGAGTCAAATTGTGTCCTTGATGTCATTTTGATGCTTAAAGGCTGACTCATAGATTTCCCGGGGGGGCGCCCTCAATTTTCAAACAAATTGGTGTTGTTTGTATATACATAATGCTGTCCATCTAAATATCACATGGGTAAACAAGGCGAACTCGTTTTTACGCATCGCGTAAATACATGTCCCCGCCGAATGTTGCGATCACTAAGATGGTGATAAATGAAACTTCAACACCCTACCCCCTCCCCAATACCACCAAAACCGCAACACTGCCACGCCCCTCCCCAACACCACCCCACAAAACCCCACGCCCTCCCCACACACCCACCACTCACTCCCCAACACCCCACCCTCCTCCCCACACCCCCCCAGGCCCCCCACACCCCCCCTCCTTAACCCCACCAAACCCCAATACCCGCAACCCTACGGACTCCCCCATCCCCTCTCCCACCGCCTCCCCTTTCCCCCCCCCTCCCTCAACCCTCCCATTCCCTCCCCACACCCCGCAAGACCCCCCCGCTCCTCGTCTTCCTCCACCTCCTTCAACCCGCCCCCCCCCTCCCCCCCCCACCTCCCCCCCCCTCCCCCCCCCTCCCTGTCCCCCACCCTTCCCCACCCCCCCCCCCCCCCCCCCCCCCCGCCCTCCCCCCCCCCATCCCCAACCCCACCCGGTCCCTCCCCCCCCCCCCTCACCCCCGCCCCGCTTCCCACGGCTCCACCCCCACCCCCCCCTCCCCCCCCCCCCGCCCCTCCCCTCGTGCACCCCCCCCCGCCTCCCCGCCCCCCCCCCCCCCCTCCCCCCCCCCCCCCCCCTCCCCCCCCACCCCCCCCCTCCCCCCCCCCCTCCCCCCCGCCCCCTCCCCCCTCCCGCCTCTCCTCTTCCTTCTCATGTAGTGAAGAATTTTGGCCTATCCGATGTCACCGTTTACGAGATACAGCAATTACGCATATTTACTTAGCTCATTGGTCCATACCATATCTACATATTCACTACTTTCAATTACAAAAAAGAATGTGCCCCATGATAGGTTATTATGCATCGTCAGGAATGTTGAGTATCCAATGTACAGTTAAAAATATAGCAATTAACGCTGATGGGTTTTTCAATATTAATTTAGCGTTCATTTCCATACTCAATATGCCCGAAATAAGCCCAATATCTAATCCATGTCAAGAACGCTTCATTCCGCTTCCATCCACCAATTTACATCAATATATACGCCCTGACGGAACTCCAGAAAACTTGTTAACAGGCCTTGCAGGAAAATTTCTCATAAATTATGCAAATTAGATACTTTAATTAGCATATTTTAGCAGCCACAAGCTAATCAGGGGTTGTCGAGAATTTGTCAGACCCCTGCTTTCCCACCAGTTACATCATTGGCGCCCTTACGGACTCCAGATAAAATTTATAACAACATGGTTACTTGTTGTCACAAGAGGACGAACGGACGGACGGACAACGTACGGACTGACGAACTACGAACGACGCTGCTCATTTATAGTCCCCCCGTTCCGAACTCGTTCGGCGGGGACAATAACTAAGCTCAAATCAATCCTTCAAATAGAAAATCACCAACTTTGTTTTAAAAAAAATTATGGATCCGGAAAATTTTGTTATACACAGTATCCTATGGCAACTGTTTTATACCTGCTCATAAATGTGGTCTGCATGAAAACGATAAAATCCGATTAATCTCTTCTCTAACTTGGAATTGAGCATTTAGTTATGTAACTTATCTTTAGTTCTATGTTGACTATTTTTAATTACTACAACAAAACTATATATTTTCCGAAATCTCTGAGTCAGCCTTACAGCAGTAATCCTCTTAGTGATTTTTAAAGACATCGAAAAGGAGGGGAAATGAATCATCTCATTACTAGTTACTTTTCATGCATGCATAACCCACTAGAAAGAAAACATTCACAACTTTGACAGAACAGGTCAATCACTTTTCAGTTACAGACTCACACTTTTCATTCACATGGCCACATCTTATACTGTAAAGTGGACATTTTCGCGCTAAAAACATTAATTTTCACCCCCGCGCCCTTCTGAGCTAGCGCGAATTAAAAACCCGCGAAAATGTTTTATTTTGTTTGTAGGTCGATGTAGGACAGCATAAAAATAGCGAATTTAAAAACAACAGCAAAAATGTTAAAAATCGCTGATACGGGAAAGTTGAAAATTGCAAAATGTTTGAAATTGTTGGAGTGCAACAAATGAATCACAGAAAAAATTACCGCTTTATGGCATTTAGCAGGATTATTCCTAAAATCAGGGTCCAATTGTGTGACTTTTACAGACAAACTGGATGTTCCTTGCTATGTCTGAAATGCATGCCTCTACAATAGATGTTGCAATTGCTCAGTATGGATGTTGACACATCAGAGCCTTATTTGTTTCAGTATTCAGAAACTTCTAGAATTGTAAAGTTTGATATTTTTATTTAGTGAGTGTCGCATATTACTGTCAACTGAAAATGCCAATACAGGCTGATTACTTATTAGAGTCAAATTGTGTCCTTGATGTCAGTTTTGAATGCTTAAAGGCTGACTTAGAGATTTCCCGGGGAGGGCGCCCTCAATTTTCAAACAAATTGTGTTTTTTGCATATAAATAATGCTTGTCCATATAATAATCACTGTGTGAAATAACTAAGCTCAAATCAAAGTCCTTCAAATAGAAAATCACAACTTTGTTTAAAAATTCTGGATCCGGAAATTTTGTTATACACAGTATCCTATGGCACTGTTATACTGCACATAAATGTGTACTGCAAGAAAACGATAATCCGATTCATCTCTAACTTTGGAATTGAGCATTTTAGGTAACTATCTTTAGTTCTAGTTGACTATTTTTAATTACTACACAAAACATATATTTCGAAATCTCTGAGTCAGCCTTTAACAGCAGTATCCTGCTTAGTTATTTTAAAGACATACGAAAAGGGGAAATGAATATCACATTACTAGTTCCTTTTCATGCATGCAATAACCTATTAGAAAGAAAACATTCACAACTTTGACAGAACAGGTCAATCACTTTTCAGTTACAGACTCACAATTTCATTCACATGGCCACATCTTATATTGAGTTGTTAAAGGTGCAACGAGAGACTTCAAGTCATCCATATTTTCTGTGATATGTAGTGATCTCATATAGATTAGACGCTCAATAGAGATTCCCAACCTTTTATTTGGTTACAGAAATAACTTAAAATGAAAACAAAAGGTGATTTGCTTATATTTCAATAGAAAACATAGGCTAAATTTCGTATTTGCTCCTATACGAAATTAGAAATTTCACAATTTTTGTACCAAAGAAACGGTTCTCAGGTTAATCCTTACAGATGGGGATATTTTTTATATAAAGCTTTACACCAGTGCCAAAATCAGAATTTTCACATTTTTTCGGGACACCCGTTATTTGAAATCTCTCGTTGCACCTTTAACATTCAAATGCATCCCGCTAGAGTCCTAATTGTGGGAACAGTCTAGCAAGCAAATGCAGAGACATTTATATAAAGAATATGTAAATTTGATACACTGTAAACAGCACAAACGCCAGAGCAAAGGGTACAAATGATGGTGACTAAACATCATGGTAAAACTTTCTCAGGAAAAATGACAAATTTACATTACACATTTATAACTTTTGTGAGTGTTTCTGTTTTTATGTTTTAACATAGTTTTACTATAACCATTTGTGTAGAAATGATTTCATACCTGGCTCATTAAACATAGTATCAAAAAATGCACTTGCATCAAATTTGAATATACCACTTGTTTACAAATCATGTTATAAAAAAATGAGTGTTACAGCATAATATCATGCAACATTTAGGTTAAATAAGCTTTTATGCTCAAACATCTGCAAGCTAAGGTGGAAAGATTTCCACTGAAGGATTATACAGCTTTATTCCGTTAGCTACATTGCAGTTGAAGTCTTTACCCCAAGCCAACTCTGTCTGCTTACATGAAGGACATACCCACATTGATATCACATGGTTATCACATGAGTACCACATTGGGTTCATCTTCAGTGTAAGCATATCACAGAATTAGTCTAGTGTTAAGACTTCCATTGAGGGGTTACATAGCTTTATTCCATCGCCTGCATAATACCTCAGTTGAAGGCTTTACCTAATGCCAACTTTGTTTTCATGAAGGACTCACAGAATTTGTATTATTTTCATATGTACTTTTCTAATTTGGAAAAATACATCAAGTTAAAACTTGCAAGTTCCCCCTGGTGAGGAGCAAACTGGCATGGAACAAATTATGCATATTAATTATAGCTCATTAACATATGTAATTTGCATATATTGATGCCCAAAATGTAATAAGGTCAAGAACTCTTCAACCTACTTCCTTCCACCAAGTTACAACATTATATATGTTACGGAACTCCAAATATTGGCAGTTGCATTTTGACAAATTTAAAAGAATGCCCCCTTAATTAGCTCATTTGCAATTCGCCAAAAAGATGCATGCCATGATGGGGATTTTAAGTTGTAGCAAAGGAATTGCGTGTATCTGATGTACCGTTTCAAAGATACAGCACAAAACAGTCAATCTAACCAAAATGGAACACACAGACACACACACACAATGAATCCACGGTCCCAAAATCCCCATGCCCATTTAGGCCAGGGGGATAAAAATTAGTTTCACTTCACTTTGGAATCAAGAACAGGGCACCAAAATACTCAACAAAAGATAATACTAAACAAGCTGTTATATGAGCCACTGGTTAGGAGATTATATGGAGGTTGAATTTCAAAATGATGCTCACACTGATTTAATTCACAATTATGTTGGCAGTATAAAGGTCCCCAACCCATGTTGAATTTTGAAATACAAAATCAGTTAAAATCAGAACATTAATCAACGTGTGATATTGCACAATATCTTTGCAGTATCTCAATATTCCATCTGTGGTATGCAAACATGTTCCCCACAACACCACATATAAATAAACTACTTGGTATTGATTGTTTAAACAAACAATAGTTAAGCATTAATAACACCTGCAGAATGCATTGCATGTCAACACAATGTTTTCATGCTAGCATACAAGTTACTCAGTTACTCTGTAAGTTGAGTTAACATATTAACATATGGGCTATTCCATTTGTAGTCTACACCACTGTGGAATACAATCTCAATTCCAGCTGCCTCAAATCTTAAAACCAGAGGGAAATTTTCTACACCAAACATAAACTAGAATATCTTGGTTCTTAGCGTTCACAATCAGTATATTCAAGGGCTATGAATGACAATGACTCTTACATGACCCTTGATGGCAAATCCTTGGACACGACCCACAAGTCAAGATTTCTTCTGCAAAGTGTCTGGATTCAAAGTTATTACTATACCTTGTCTGGCCAGGAAAGTATGAAGAGATATAATTGCTTTTTCACAGCTACTTTGCATGCTCATCACAGATAACTTTATCAGCTTACAGCTGTGACTTCCTCTATTGGCCCTATTTTACATTGCACAAAAGCGATGACCTTACTCTATCTATATGTCTGGCAGGGCAAAGAATAGTGATTTTGGTTTGTTTTGGTTTGGAATTTGCGGCACATACATCAGACCAGTTTTCGTATGGGGTGCAGATTTCAAACAGGAGAGCCCATTATGTATAAAATTTGATCAGTATTTCAAGGCAAGAATTATAACATTGTGTTTCCCCATGCCAAAGATGCCCTGTTTTTGCATATACGTATGCTTCTGCTAAGTGTGTTCTACACGTAAGTGTTTGATCATGGTGTGCCTTTAACATTCTTGATTAACTTGTTATCAAAATTTAGTTATATAAAGAATTCCGATCATGGAAATCAAGGGTGTGTTTGCCGTAATCGTAATACACATACATAGCTGTTTCGCCACAGGTATTGCAGAGGTACTGTCTCTCACAAAAGCTATCCATAACTTACCTTTACAGGGATTAATTATAACTGCATTTGTTAATCAAAAAGGCCATGCAAATCACCTGTGCTATTGCGGACTTAACAGTTCCCAAAAGTCGTCGTAAAAATGTGCAGATGATGTCACACGCAAGTATGCTAAACGCCAGCATCTCAGATTCAAAATTGCGATATTTGCAACAAGCAAACGTTTCAACCAAAAATTCGGGTATTTGCCTTCAATTTCAGCATGGAACCCTTAATTATTTTAGAGCATGTGTGGTCTAGCGCAGGACTTGTGATCACTAGACCGTTAAAATCATAAGTTCAAGCCCCACTGTGGTCAATGTGTTTGTGTCCCTGGGCAAGATACTTAGTCTCAAATGCCTTGTCGACCCAAGCGAAATCTGGGGAGCTGTTATGGGAAATATTACGATCTAAGTGATGATAGGCTTGTGCGCTTGTAAGGCATGTCTTTGAGCAGCCACCTCGATGAAGCGAACTGATTGTGACGATTTACTGAAGGCGGCGTAATAATAATTGTCAAGAGCGCTTTGAGCCTATTTACGGGAATTAAGCACAATATAAAAATTGATTATTATTATTATTTCTGTATCATTAATTTCATGTGAAATGTTACCTTCGCTAAGTTCCAAGCACTTGCTCACCTTCGGCTTCTAAATTTCAGCATTCGTACCTGTTGATACGCATGCGTACTTGCGTGTTTGTAATGTCATCTGGACATTTTACTGTGACTTTTGGGAAACCATTAGATCCTCAATTTGGCTTTAAAAAACTCGGTGGTACACCAAATAAAAAGTCTAAGATGACGATTATCCCCTAGTTCCAAACAAACCCTTGGTCTGTACTGTAACTGCCACAAATTACATTGGCATATCACAGCATACATCCAATAATAAACACACACTTTTATGAATTCTTTGCACACAGCTCAATCTTCACAAGGTGGAATTCATGTCATTAAAATACACACACTTTTACACAATAAGTTCAGCAAAAAAAAAAAAAAAAAAAAATTGGCAATATTTGCAAATGTTTCAGTGTACTTCGGGATATAAATTAGCTGCTGCAAATGGGTTTGCATTATGAAAATTTTGCACACTGCAAACAAATGCCATGATTTTTATAAGCATTTAAATTCATGAATTGACTTCAGATCTACTAAAATTAAAATAGATGCAAATAAAAAAAAATGTTTTACCACATGCGAATGGATACCAAACAGTTCCACACACTGTATCCCGAGCATTGGTGCAAACTGAAGGACGATGGTGATTGAAGAGCAGTCGTGTATCAAAGTTGTCTCTCTTAACCAAATCATTAAAATTAACAAAACGTGGGCAAACTGAACTGCAGTGGCACTAGGAATGTCTGCAGTCATCCATCACAAATTATGCTGTAGTTAGGATTTTACACCAGCACTGAAGCGAAATGATTGTGACAATTTTCTGATGGCGCTAAACAAATGTCGATATTATTATTATTAACTTGTTTATGTGTCATGGACAAATCAAACACTTTATCATGGATATAAAACCTATCTGCAACCACATGTAAAACTTATTGCCACCTGGGCAAAATTGGAGACAAAATGGTAAGTTTTCTTCATAGGGCATCTTTGACTCACTGCCAGTGATGAGACAGCTATTATTCCAGTTTAATTGAAGCCACTCTCTGCATAACATGCTAAATTCTTGCCTTGTATCAGCCAGTTTAGTCTCAACTCCCTTGCCACAGTTCAGTACCTTTCATTCATTACATACTACACCCTCCTAGTTTTGGGTATGAGTTATGATACCCAGAGTGCAAGTTCATGTTAATAATATCTATGGTTCACTGAACTGTGCCCTGGGTGGATTAGCATGTTGAAGCTCATAGTATTAGCTGCATTGTCCATCACAGAAGCATTCATGCATGCGCATTCTCTACTGATGCATTTATGCTCAAGACAGGACGGATAGTAACAGGGCCACCCTGATTGCCAGGACTCCTACCGAATTCAGTGCTGTCGTATAGCGACGTGGCGTTGTGGAAGTCATCTTTGCCGGTGGACATATATTTAGTGAAGATGGTGCGATTCAGCATCGTGTTCTTTCGTGTGGATCTTGTAAGATAACAAGCGGTTGCTTGCTGGTTCTCTGCAATTTCAAATGATGAATAAATAACCAAGAGCTTAAAGCATATGGGTTATTTTCAATATGTAAACATATGACATATTATAGTGACAGCAGAATAAATGTAAAGCACTTTGAGACTTAATAAAACTCTAAAATGTATTTCTAAATTAAGGTAGGATTGTCAGCTATTATGCTCCCCAGAAAAATCACTATAAAGTATGTTACAACTGGACCAAGTTAAGGCCGTGGCCCAGGACCGCAGCAGTTGGAAGAAGCTTGTAGTCTGCACCCAAACGATAATGAAGATGCAGGTCATAATTGAATTTACCACAGCATGATTTTTAATTGTCATGCATCGTTATGACTGATTAAGCACCGACTATTCTACACTGTGTTAGATTCTACAGATTGTATCGGCTTTTGCAAAGATGAAGCAGCATTACAGGTAAATTTTCAATTGAAAAATAGAAGGAAAGCATTAAGAGAGAGGGAGCTTTTAATTTGAATAATACTAACATACCAGAAATGACCGCCAGTAAAGAAAATTGACCAATCAAAGACAAAATGCCTTCTAAACTAATGGGTTTGAACTTCTTTTGTAAGTACTGGCCATGACCCAAAAGTCACACAAGTGACAGAGATAGTTGTTGAACTCTTCAGAGAATTCCTGATGAATCCATACTCCATTTTCTCCAAAATTATGGTGACTTTTAGGAAAACTGAGCAAAACTTCAGCAACATCAAAAAGCTTTAAAGCTGTAGTCACAAAAAATAATGAAGTATAATTGATGCAAACTTACTTGAAAAAACTGTGGAGGAATGCGAGGTAGATAAGCGGCGCAAAACATGTGAAGTAAAGATATGATGTGACATCTACAACGCTGTAAAAAGACAGGTTAAACAATTAGGCTGGTATTCTGAAAGGGAGACTAACTTTAGATCTGGGTATAAACCAGGGTTAGTCCTACATGAGTGGACCTTTTTCTTTCCCAAATACTGTTAATGTTAAATATAACGGGTGGGAAAGTTCCTCATTGATGGGCCAAAACGGCCCATCCACAAGGAATTTCTCGCCCATTTCAGCACATCTTTAGAGTATGATTAAAGGAAAAAAAAGGTCCACTCATGTAGGACTAACCCTGGTTTAAACCCAAGTCTAAAGTTAGTCTCCCTTTCAGAATACCATCCTTAGATTATATCATAAACTTGTACACCACTAGTTACAGCAGTTGTCAGAATTGTTCAGAGTTATTTACTCTGCGCCAAGTGTAATGTGCATCAACACGGAAAGCCGATTGGCCTGTTAAGTAGGTCGGCCTCCCTATTGGTAAATTTCATTTGAGACTACATAGGCTCTGCCCCTTTCATACATATATTACAGTGCATAATATTGCCCACCTCTGAACAATTCTGACAGCAATTAGAGGTACACAAAAATGCATGGTCTGCATTATAATATACTACGTGAATAAAAAAAAAAATTGTGCAAGGATTAAAGGTGATCTTGACCTTAATGCAATCACTATATCATAGATTTGTTGTTGTTTTTATAAAACACATCTAATATACTTTCATGTGTTTAAAAAATGAAAGAAATCGACTGAAAAATACGCTAGATATGGCGGATTTTGTAAGCACACCCCTTTTTCTCCCGTCCTATGGGATTTACACACATTAAACTTGTGTTTGTGAGAATGTACAATATCATGCTGCCTTTGTCAACTTAATAAATGTTACATCTTCTTGAATATTTCAACTACGGATTAATCAATGAATCTTATTTATACCAATGTGTCAAGTGATATGACAAATCCACACAGTAATTCACCTGTTACAGAGCAAGAAAACAAATTGCCATGTTTAGGATATTGCTAAGAGTTTAGTCCCTTATTGGCATAGCGTGTATCTATACCTGGATTACAGTAATAGTGTTGAAAACCATTTTCATTCACAAATCAGGATTAATTGGGTGAGATTTTGTGTGAACATTTAATTCCTTTTGAGGATTAATAAAGAATATTTAAATATGGATATTCATAGATCAATTAAACAAGATATCAAGGGTCACCATTACTTTCATAATGCTGTACCCCGTATATCGTACATTCACAAAATATCTTGCTTAACTGTATAAATCCCATTGGAATGGAGGAAAAAGAGGTGTGCTTATAAAATTTGTCATATCTGGCTAATTTTTCAGTCGATTTCTTTCATTTATTCAACACTTGGAAGCATATTAAATTTGCTTTATTAAAACAACAACAAATCTATGATTCAGTGTAATTAGCATAAGTATCCTAACATCCACTGAAATCAGATCGACCAAAAGCAACTAATAAGACAAAATCAGATATTTTAGTCACTAAGGTCTGTTACGCACACTAGCTAACAACATATAAGTGAATGGAGATTCAGGATCTTGGAACACGGCCATTTCTTCCATTTCTCTCAGTTTTTCAGTTGAAGATAAATATGTATACAAAATCTACAGACACTATCCTGCACTTTTAGAAGTTCTCAAATTTTAAAATAGTTGTGACTCTTTCGGGCGGAATCACTGATAGTGTCTTTTAAGGTAAGACACTCCCACTTGAAGGATTAGCAGTGATAGTGGGCAAGAGAATAAAAAATGTGCAAATGCATTTTTAACTTATAAAATACGGGATCAAGTTAAGTGTGTACAATTCCATATAAAGGCTTTAAATTAATGTAGAAACAAACCAACCAAATAGTAAAAAAAAAAAATGAAGTATTTGAAGAGAAATAGATAAATAAGAAAAAGAAGAAACAACTTATTTTAAAAAAAAAAAAAAAAAAAGCTGGTTGTGGTTTACACCAGTATGAAATAAATAAAGATCAATAGTGTTGTGTTTGAGGTCAAACTGTATAGATCATGGTGCAAAAATATAACGCATAAAATTTGGGGTATTCACCACAAGGAAAGGCTTTCATGATCTGAAGTCGGAATTTTGATACGCAGTATAGGAAATTACAAAATCAGATAAAGTACTGCCTTGTCTTAATACACAGATTCAAGCCAATCATTGCAGGTTATGTTTGAGATTCCATGCCAATAAGGCCTTTAAAAAAAAAATTATTCGATTCTCGTCTCCGCCCGCACCGCCACCACTTTTGGACCGCCGAATCAATTTTTTTTTTATTGAATAGTTGTTAAAGAAAAACTTGAAAAAAATGAGAAAACCAGACGGAAAATCATGTCCAGTGCCATTTGAACGTACCTAGCACAGTTTTACATGCGCAGTTCCAAACAGTGAGCCTGCAGCCTTGGTTCTGGGCTACTTCGATCACGGATATGAGCAAACGGGATACGAGGAAGACATGACATAGTCTCGGTTCCAGAACCATTCACGAAGTCTAGCTTTCGTGCAAGTTTTGCGCTATCGCCAAGAAATCTTGGCAAGGCTTATAACGGAGTCTACGATGGGACTACGAATGGAGAATGGGAATGGGAAGTGCTTATATCGTGTATTGAATGAAACCCAAACTTGTTCTAACCATCATTTTTTGGGAAAGAATTTTGTATTGCCACTGACCCTATGAATCGGCAGACGGATCAATGGAATAAAACTCATGTGAGGCCTAAGCAAAAAAGGATGTGGTGGCAGCGGTCGTGGCAGAATAGTACAGTCATCATGGTCATGGCCTGATTAGAGGGCGGATGTGATGTGGGTTTATCGGCTGCAGATATTCGACACTGTTATTCTATTACTAATACAGAGGGGTGGCGCAGATGGGTTTTTAGTAGCGTTTAGTATACACAAAATGAATGTGTGCATTGTAGTAGTAAAATAATATTCATGAGTAAAATTGAGATCTCTAAAAATAGTAAGAAGTATAGACATGATAGATCAACAAATTGAAGTACGTTTTGAGGGACATGTATTTTATTTTCTTGGCAAAATGCAATAAAAGTTACTCTAAAATATGAATTTGATTCATTTGATTTGCTTTCTTTGAATAATTTGCACCTCATTAAAAGCTAGATTTCTTATGCAGGGGTGTTTCTTTGAAAATGGTTAAATGCCCCCTCCACCCACCCCCCAACCATGGTATGTGCAGAATGTTATATTATGTACGCTGCTGAAATTGTGTAACTATTACTTAAACAAAGTGAAATGAAGAATACGTGTAGTGCACTTACCAAAAAATGCTGGATTGCTGTCTTTGTACACTAAACACTACAAGTGCTTTGTAAGAAGTTTAGCACGCTAGTGTGGCAAGGTAATAATAGAGGAACGCTTTGCTGTGAAAAGAAGAGTATTAAAAGTATGAAATGTAACAGACACAAACAAAGGGTCACTTTTTCTGTTACCATAAGTAATATTAGTAAACAAGGCGGTTCTCCAAAACAACAAGTCTCACATGATTTCACACCAAGAAACAAAGAGCAGCACACCAGATGCAACTGTATAGTACAGGTATGCTAATAAAAGTTGTGCAAGCAATATAGGGGAGATTGCAGTTATATCCCACTCCCAAAAAAAAAATAAAAATAGAAAAAAAAAAAAAAGAAGATAAAAAAAAACAACAACGAAAAAAAACAAAAAAAAAGGAAAAAATAAAAAAAAAAGGAAACAAAAAAAAAAGCTTAAAAAAAAACAACCAAGTTACACAACATACAAAAAAAAAAACAACCTTAACAAACACCCCTAACAACCAACACACAACTTTACCCCCTCCTTTACACCCCACGCCGTAAAACCTAACAAACAAACCCCCCAACCCCCATCCCCCTCCCCAACAACCCCAACCCCCTACCCCAACACCGCACCCCCACCTCACCCTCTCCCCCAACACCCCACCCACCCCCATTGGTGATGATGAAACTATACGTCACAAAATCCCACTAACTTCTAAGATCTAGTGCAAGACCCCCCCAAAATTCTACAAATCACAAATGTTTAAGATGAACTTGGTTGAATTCACTGAAACTCACCTGAAGCTTGTATTTATCTTTTATAATGTTAAGAGGAAAGATGGGAAATAGGATAAAGCTGCAAGTAAACAAAAGATGGGTGCTAATATCCTTAGGAGATTGATACTTTGGGACCGCTTGTGTCGTCGCATTTAGTTTGTGAATGATAGGCCTCATATGCCCTTGACCTTTGATAGTGACCTTTGACCTGAGATGTGACCTGGACCTCATAAACAAAAATGAGGGATTGTATTTAACTCCATCGTACAACTTGACTCACCATGACCTTTGATTTGGTATGTGACCCTTGGACTCCATAACAAATGAGGGATTGCATGTAACTCCCATGACCAAGTTTGGTTCCAATTGCAAACTTCAAACTTTTCAAACAAGGCGAACTCGGATTACGCGATGACTGAACAAATAGTGTTCCCCCGCGGAAGTGTAGCAATCCACTAAATGCGATAATGCAACTACTATGTGAAAATGTCTACAATATGACCCTACCGTCCTCCTCCCCGACCCCCACCACACCCGTCCCCCTCCCCAAAAACCGTCCCCCTTCCCAACACCCGTTCCCCACTCCTCAACATCCCACCTCTACCCGCGACCACCCCAGCCCTCCCCCGAAAAACCCCACCCCTTCCCTTGCATATTCAATTGTAACCGTTTCAGAAATACAGCAATTATGCATATTTAATTAGATCAAAGAAATCCCCTTGATGCCCACAAGCACTTTGACCAATTTGATTCACACAAATGATGTTTATATGGAAGTGGCCTTTCACATAGTAAGGGAATTTGTATACTCGATGTACCGTTTTTTTAAGTGATACCAGCCAATAGGCTATTTAATAGCTCATTTGCACACGTCAGCCGAATATATCACACACGTTCAAATAGCACCGTTTCAAAACATTAGCGATTATGCTGTTTTTTGCATATTAATTAGCTCATTTGCATATGTAATTTGCCCGAAATACGCCCACATCCATCATGTCAGAAGTCTTCAAAACCAACCCGCTTCCTTCACCAGTTACATCATTCTCCGGCCTTACAGAACGCCAGATAACTTGCATACAAGCCTTGCGGGAACATTTTTTAAATTATGCAAATTAGATACTTTAATTAGCATATTTTAGCGCAAAATCTAATCAGGTCGAGAACTCATCCAACCGCCTTCCGTTCACAAATGTTACATCATCGTAGCCCTACAGAACTCGTCCCAATAAAGCGTACACATATACCAATTTTTTGAACATTTTCTGGCAGTATTGACCTTTTCCCTTGACCTTTTTTCCCCTACCCCCTTGACAGACCCCAGGGGAGGGCACTGGGGGAATGATTACATGGTTAGTAGGGGTTCCCCTCCTAACATATACCCAAGTTGGCTACTCTATCTTCATCCAGAAAAAATATACCCAAATGTTCCAGGGTAACATTTTTGTCACGGACTACATACGGACTGAGCCCATTTTATAGTCCCCCCCCCCTCCGAACTTCGTTCGGGCGGGACAATGAGGTCAATTTTAGCATTTTCAGCCTATTTTTACAACTTGACCTCACATGCCTTTGACATGGGTATGTGATGCCTTTGAACCTTGTATGTGACCTTTGACCTCATCAACAAATAAGGGATCCATGTTGCACCTATTAATCAAGTTTGTTTCCAAAAAACAAAAAATTAAAAAACTGAAAAAAATAAAATGTTAACCCTTTTTCACAACAACATCCAACAAGACCATCAATAACAACAAAACCAACACCGTGGACAAAGTGATCCCTATGTGTCTTTTCTGCCTTAAGTCAGGGCTCCCCAAACAAAATTTAATCCTTTAGAACTAAAGCGACTCCAGTGGCCGTTAATTACTGTCTGTCAATATTTGCTTCGAAAATGTAAAGTTTATTCATTTTCCTGGGCACATACTCGAAATTAGCATGAAAAAGGCATTTAAAGGTGCCACGAGAGATTTTGAGGGACCCACATATTGTGTCATAATAGTGATTTCCTATGGATTAGACACTCAATAAGATCTCTTACCTTGTATTTGGGGCGACAGAAATGTCTTTAAAAGAGAGGAAAAAGGTGGATTTTGACCTCCTGCTTATATTGTTCAATATATTATAAAACAGGCTGAAATTTCTTATTTGCTCTCCTATACGAAATGAGAAATTTCACATTTTTTGTACCAAAGAAAAACATTCCTCAGCTTAATCCTCAGATGGGGATATTTGTGATGGAAAGCTGTACATCAGGGCAAAAATCAGAAGTGTTCACCATTTTTAGGGACACCTGTTTTTAAAATCTTCGTGCACCTTTAAATGAGTGGAAACAAACAAGCCTATAGGCTGTGGGGTTTTAGGATGGCCTTTTCCAAATGCACCTGCAAAAATTTGGAAAGGCCACTCTAAATCCACTTGAATTATGTGTTGTTATGTTTACAGACCGTATACATAAAACTGGCCAGTCCAGAGGGTTAAGGCAGGGCGACACAAAAACCAAAAACGAACAACGGGGGGGAAACCTGAATGCTGATGGCGTCGTGGCTGAGATTTTACCCTCAAGAGATTGCCAAAATCAGATAGCGGAAAGTGCTGGATGGCATTTACCCCTCAGGAGATCGCAGAAATTGAATTGCCAATTACTGATGGCTAGGCATTAACCCCTTGAGAGACCCACCACCACTGCATGCTGATTGGACATTAAAATCTTTTCCGAATATTGCGGCGGAGAGTGTAAAGGGTCCAGCAGGCAATGTGCCAATTGTGCAGCTGGGATGATTATTGCCGGTCGGGCATATACCCCGCAGGAGAGAGGGTAGGGAGTTAGTTGGGGTTTAAACAACTTATCATTCCAAATTTTTTCAAGGTGGTGGCAAAACCCTACCTAACTAAAGAGAATCATGAATATCTTGACTTACCACAAAAATTATACTGGAACTAACACACCAAAAGATCATTCCACCATGTGAATAGATGTCATACTTGTCTGGTGCCACAAATATGTGGTGGATCAGGAAAGCATTATTTCTAATACACCCTGTGGAATAAAGAAGAGTCATTATAGCTGTTATAGCATAATATTTTGTCATTTGATCATTCCTTGGTTTAAAAACAAAAACAAAATAAAAACTGATTGGCCTATAGGGCACTCCGGTAATCCGGGAAACTAGTGATTATGACATCACTCTTTGTTTATTTTTTTACAGAAACGTGATTATGCCGTTGACTAAACCCGGCAAAACTTGTGACAATTCATGCAGCAGAACTTAGTGTTTGACACTCATCAATCTGATCAAAATTTAAAAAATAACAAAATGAACTATTCAGTGGACATATTTTAACCCTAAAGTTTTTGTACATGCAGCAAAACAAAGGACTATTTATCATCCGCGCATGTATTTTGGGTGATGTGGTTGTGTCAACGGCCACCAGCGAAGTGAGTGACGTACCTCGGAGTGCTCTCACCATTTTAACTATTCCCCTGAGGTGGACTAGAGACTAGAGTACCATCATTGGCTTATTAATGTATTGAAAAATTTCCGCCATTTGACAATTCTTTTTTTTTAATCAAACTGGGCCCATAGTACTCCAGAAATTATTCCCCTGAGGTGGACTGGTGACTATGGGCTTGTGTCCAGTCACCAAGGGGCAAAATTTTGCACCCTTTCGCAATAAAGAGCAGTTATATTGGTTTGTATAAATGTAAAAAAAAAATATTTCACAAAAAAAGTAAAATTTATAAAAAAAAAAAAAAAACAAGGTCAAGATTTTTTTAGTCGTGAACAATGGCTATGAAAAGTGACTATTGTTATCAAAGAACGTTGTCCTATTTCTAGCACAAAATGCCCAGCTTGAAATACCCACCAAAAAAAGGAGGCTAGATATATTCCCCAATCAATGACCAGCACTATTTTGTGTGTTTAAGTATTCATTATCTCAATACTCTTTTAAAAAGGGCATTTTCTTGATCCCCAGCCGCGTCCCAACCGACTTCCTAAAAAAGTTGAGATTTTTATATCATCGGACCCGTGGCTCAGTATAGTATGTGTGCCTATCGACCTTCAAATTCAAATCGTCTCTGCAAGAATTCGCGTTTTTGTATTTTCTGTCCGTAAACTGACAGACAAATTACTGTATCAGTGGTCTATGGGAGATTGTGATACGAACATTTGCTCATAACACCAAAACCAAGATCAGAGTCCACTGAAATTTTGGGAATATCTTTTCTCAAGGACATCTAGCGAAACATTAACAAACAAAAAGAATGGGTTAAATCATCACGAATACACTTTTAATTATCAATCCTTTTTTGCTTTTTTGAGAAAGTCAGGGTTTAATTTGCTGTTTGTCTCTACATCGAGAGTTGATTCCCAATTGTTTCCTCTATAGCGGGAAACAATTAAGATTTGGGCATGGTTGTGTTTTCCTGTAAATCTTATTTCAATAGTCTCTTCCTATTTCACATACGGCACCTGTATAGATCTAAAAAACTCTAGATCAAGACTCACTAATTATTCTATACATAACATACCCTTTTCTTAATCATAATATTTTTTTTAATCGTAAAAAAGAAATCATAACACCGTAAGCCTTCAGAGAATTCTTGTTCTGATCACCTTTGGGAACCATCCTCCCCTCCCCCACTTACCTTCCCAGAAGTAGTAATCAAATGTTTATTATCATATGAAATGCCGTATTTTTTTCATTGTCTTCTGTAATTTCGTGGCTTCTACACATTCGCTACGTGCTTCTCCCCGTGATACAGACACAAAGTGCACATTTTACTTGTTAACTATCAATATTAGCATGGTAGTGAAAAGGCCTTGTTCAATTATCACTTCTAACTATCAAATGCAATTTGTATCCCATGATCTTGGATGTAAGTGTATGCAAGTACCAGGCTTCATATCAAGTAGAGAACCGTGAACCCATAATTTGGAATGCACCGTTAAAAACTATTTTCCTAATGATACATCAGTTGTACACATCTTTAATATATCCACACACACAAAACGCCACTGTTTTATACACCCAAGGACAACTCCAATACAATCAACATATACCCACACATAGACCAACAAATCCCACAATACTTTAAAAAGCAATCAATCAACCTTTTTTTACATCACCACCTACAAGAGTCCTGGGTTTTGACTTGAGATCAATCAGACCCTGTGACCAGCCATGACCTTGAAATATTCAATGACATGGCAGATTTCACATCGGTTTTAACCCACGGGTACACCAGTCTTTCTGCCCAACTACCATCAATGAAGTACCCATCAATTTGAATCACAACACAGTTGCATTACAGAAAAATGCTCTTGGCACTATGTTACTCTTGCTAGAACTTGAAGGCTACAATGGCAAGTCACTTGAGTGTGCAATGGAATGGAGCCAGTTTGCAGCTCAATGCAAATGCTGGCGGTTGAATTGAGAGTATTCTTGAAAAACTTAGAAGATTGTTGTGCTGCATCAAAGTTGGCCCATTCCATTTGAAATCCCCACAGTACTTGTGTGAAAGACTCAACAGGGGAGTATGGATATTCGAGCCTATTGGATCCGCTACATTTGACATCCAAATCCCCAGGGGTAGGCATGTGCGGCCCCCGATTTCCAAAATCTGGGGGCTCGTGAACTGATTTTGTCTCTCTGAAGTAGGGCTTGAACTTAAAAATTTTGAGAATTTTGCAGCTTATGGAGCCGAAATTTGGCTAAAATTCAGCTTGCTGAGCAAAAGTTTTCTGAAAAAAAAGACCTTAAGAGCTGAATTATGCTTCAAAACTGGGGGTCTTGGGAACCGGCTTGAGAGATGCGAAATGGGGGTCTTAAGGGCGCACATACCCGTTCCTTTTCCATATTCCATGCCCACAGCGGGCAAATTCCCCGTATCGCATCGCCAAAATGCACGCAATTCGAGATAAAGCGAAGAGTTTTCTGAAACTACATAGCAAAGCCTGCTATGCAATTTTTCCGTGCAACGGGCGGCACTTTTGGAATCCCGCATCGGAAGCAATGACAACCCCTACACGAAAAATCATAAAAATATATGATCTTCAAAGTTTCACCAAAGGAACAATCAATATCAGGAAAACCATATCCTGATTTTGTTAGGTCAATGCTAATTTGAATTTTATATGATAACATCCTCAAATATGCCTTCGACTCTGTCATAAATTCAGCGACAGATAATTCAAACAGTCCGTACTTACTTTAAGCCATGTTTAAGCCGCATTTATCTTCTGATACAAGCATAAATCTTTACCGATGTATGTTTCTATGGATGTTGTACCAAAAGCAGAAAACATGGCGCCCTGATGAAGAGACTGTTTTTTGATGTGTATAGCCACTATTAATACTGTATACATTGAGTTGTAGGTATAGGTGGTGACTGTCGGGTTGAAAAAAATGATAGTGTTGGTCTACGCTTGTTTGCTACAAATGGCAACTTTGGTTATTGTGCATCCAATGGAAGTTCCCAGAAAATGATTAGGTTTTGTGATAAACGTCCGTATCGGGAACGCGGTGGTCGGCATGCTGATAGCAATCTTTGAAAAAATATAGTCATCAAAAACCGGCAAGAGTACCAAGCTATTTTGCGTAAATGTCGGCAAGTTTGATCAAAATTGTAGAAGTTGTGGTTAAGAAAAAACTAGGGGAGGAAACACCAGTCTTCAGTATATAATTATTATAATTGTTCCTTTTCATTGACATCGGCAAACTTCACAAAAATATAAAGTGAATCACCCCCAGCAATCAGCCCCCGTCCTGTATCCCATTTGCGAACTCCCGACTTCCAGCAGTTAGTCATATTATTTCATCTTAACCCTTGAAGTGGTTTCAGCTTGAGAATTCATTCAAAGTTGTCCATTCAAAATTGATGAATGTCCCAAACCATCAATTGTTTTAAAATATAAAAAACATACATATTGAGCATTTATTATCAAATTCTATCTTACCCTCATGTTATGTCAAGGTTTATTGTTTTTAAAACGAAAAAGATCCATTGAAATCAGTACCTCCATGAGGAAAGTAGCACTCAAAGAGTTAAATGTACCTACTTTTAGCCTGTAAACAATAATGTGGAGCCTGTCAGAAAACTGTAACATGCAGGTCAACTAACAAAACCCTAATAACCACTTGACCTGAGTGTTCACATCACAGGGCTGCTCTGTGGCTAACCCCTTGGACTATTCCACTGCTGATACTTAGGGTGTATTGAGAAATCTCTGATGGCTAGAAAAATGGTGTGGGGGGTGGGGTTTGTAAATTTTGATAGTTTTCTTTTATTTATGGGGGGGGGAGCGGGAAGAAACAAAGTACAGTTGATTATTAACAATATATTTAGTGGACAATGATTTTTTGCAATACAAAAACAGCAGCAGACAAAAAGAAAGTGTAGTTTCTTTGTCTTGTTGCCCAATTTTAAGTAAGAAAAATAATATTGTTCATTTTACATAAAAATACACTTTAAAATTGTATCAATCTTTCAAATGACAATTTAAATTGGACGGATTTGCTTTACATTACATGTATACCCCTTTTTGTAGTCACGTTTCCAAGACATTTTTAACTACAGCATTGAATCAGCCATTTCATATTTGTGAAATTATGTGCCTTCAATAATTTACACCAAAAAGGTTTTAAAAAACAGGCTCAGATTGCCACCAGGAGAGCATCAAATAATAACCTGAACCCCAGCCGTAAGGACTTCGCGCATGTGCTTGTTTATGGTGCGCGAATTTGGAATTTGACAGAAAATGTCGTCCATTACTATTAAAGGTCCAGAAAGACTGAAATTTTTTGTGGAATGGTTACTGCCTTTTTACATTAGGAAAAAACATATTGAAAAGATGTAAAATGAGTGTTCACCCCGTTCAACATCGTAAGGGTCCCCAAATTAAAATTCTGATATGATTTCTTTCTACATGTTGCCAAATTGAATGAACTATCATTTTTACTAAATTTGGCATGAGGATTTTCAAAGCTATATCTAGGGATTGGTGGGTTGGACAAGGTTTACTGCTTATTTATACTAAAAGGTGAACTTCTATATTCAGATCCCAAATATCTGAAATTTGCAAAAAACTGGGCATGTAAGGTATGGGGTATGCAAGTAATAACACATGTTACTGTTGTCATAAGATTTGTGAATATTAATGAGTGCTGGCATATTTGCTGACATTTGGTTATTACGATAAAGGTGACTCTACACATCACCAATGTCCAAATTTGACAAAACTTAGTATGTGGGTAAAGTGGTGGATGCCAAGTAATACCAAGCACTGTGTCATCTCTATTGTGATATTAATGAGTCATTTGCATATTCCAGCGAAATGTGAATAATCCACCAAGCTCCACCCACACAGCCGATTCTAATTCTTGAGGTAGGATGATAAAGCTGGATGGGGTCAGTGTTGATTATAAAATATAATTAGGTCTAAGGTTAAATAAATCTTACCTCAATCTCCATCTAATTGGGCAGGTCATCTTAATTACACACCAAGCCATTCTTTGGAATTCATGGAGTACTTGGAAAATTATAATCCCTGATTTTTTATTATAGTAGTAGACCTACAAACATTTATTTGGTAGGTTGTCGTGGACCACAAATTATTCCACTGGATTCAAAGTTGGAAAAATAAAACATGAACTTGCAAGCTTGCCAGTTGCGTTTACCAGAATCCCAAGAGGGTCTTGAAATGCTGCTTTGAGGGGCAACTCAATTTTTTTTTTGGGGGGGGGGGGGAATGGCAGATGCAAGGCGTAATTTGCAAATATGTTTAAAGGACAGAAAAATTCAGTTTCTGATCCGATTTGATTAATGTAACAATTCATGAAATACAATAAAACAATGATAACTTCTTTGGATCAAATATGCTAATCAAAATTAAGGAATTGCTATGCTAAAATAAAGGTGTATAGAGATTTGCTATTGCAATATTTATAATTCAAATGCACGCTGTTGCCCCACCCTAGGATCAAATACCCTGTAGAAGATCTGATTAAGCTTTTATACAGAGTATAGAACCCAAATGGAATAGCCAACTGGCTTAACTTCAGTTGAAATAAATTTACCCACCTGTAAGATTTAGGTGCAAGTTTTCCTCAGGGTAGGATGGATTCAAATGAATAGCCATCATCTACAGTATCACAAAATGACACCGTAACCAAGGCAATGTAGTAAATTGTTCAGGCTAAACATTGATACAATGGCGGATCTCCAATATCATTTTTTAAGAAGTATAGGCACAGGCAAAAATATAGGGCCTTATATGGCTAGGCGACGAAAATCAAAAATGTTTTACGGGCTGACCGACCGGATTTTTTTTTTTCAGTTTGAAGAATTTTTTTTTAGTTTTTCCAAAAAATCATGTAAAATTCAAAGCCTGTGTTTTAGCCTCAAATTTATCACTTTTGCTAATTTTTTAAAGAAAATTTGAAAAAAAACTATTTTTTCTGCTGACTTTTTTTTTTTTTTTTTTTTTTTTTTTTTTTTTTTACAAGAAAAAACAAAAGTGCCCGACCGACCGACCCCTACTGAAGGTCTGCTCGACCGTGTATTTGTTTTTTTTTATTTTAATAATTTTGTATAAAACAAGTTTGTTTTTGTGTCTAAGGTTGAACAATTGAGCTTTCCCAACCAAAAGTATGCAAAGAAGTTACCAATTTACCTGGGTGGACGGAATAGGCAAGTGATATGGGAGATGTTAAAAAAATATTCTCTTGAGGGGATTTACTGTCTAACTTGACTGAAAACCTATTCCAAAATATCACTACGCTTATCTCGGTGGCTAGGAGGAAAAATTGGTTATCACCATGTATCTGAAACAAGAAAAAAAGTTGGTACAAAAGATGATATAACTTCCAGAAAACACAGAGAATTACATGTTGTAATCTGGTCAGACACCTGCTTAAGTATTAAAGGTGCACAACGAATACATGTTTCCACAGGAAATGTCATCAGCCACATACCTTACTCCAAAATTCATTTTGAATCCGGACATATTAATCATTTTAATGTGGCAATAATTACTTTTACTTAAAAAGCCCATAGATCAATGAGCAGATAATTTCTAGTAACCATAAATAAACCCATAC
This sequence comes from Ophioderma brevispina, assembly GCA_023653785.1. Classification (NCBI taxonomy): domain Eukaryota; kingdom Metazoa; phylum Echinodermata; class Ophiuroidea; order Amphilepidida; family Ophiodermatidae; genus Ophioderma; species Ophioderma brevispina. The sequence continues at coordinate 16,478 of JAMKCH010031505.1, read as the reverse complement.
TTTAGCTTATCGTATTATAATGGGATGAAAGTTCTAGCTCTAAATATTTTGCAAATAAGATGAAAAATACAGATCACTGATAGTGGGGGATTTATTTCTCGGACAGTTCAAATGCACACCAGTGCAAGCACTGGCAGATAAGCAGTGATTTGGCACATGCTTTGACCTATTACGCATCGCATGGAGTTATCCTGGCCATGTTAATGCACCTAGCTGAGTATGTTACCTGTCTGTCCGAAAATACTACCCGGCGATATACCAAATCACAGGTTTGAGGTAGGGTGGTTGCAGTGAGCGCCTCGTTAAAAATGCATCTTGACACATAACACAGCGGTTTGCCTGTTGCAAATGTCTTCTTATTTTAGAAAATTTTTTAAGCAATGGCAACAAATTTTGACATGAAGAGCTATTACCTCTGCAACAAAATCATAAAATCCACTGAGGGAATCTTGCCATATAGGCCTACAAAGATCACAAGTTTAATGTTTATAGCACACTCTATATGCCCATTTTCATAGAATGACATACAAATTTAGATTTTAAGAAAATCATATTGCCCACAATGAAACTTTGTAAAATTTACACAATGTAGGTTGGTGGAATAAATAATCCAAATCACATGTCAAAACTGTGTCACCATCAGAATTTTTTGTTTTAATTTTTTTAGTTTTGTTTGAAAACATGGGACTTTCAAACAGCTGTGATAACCAAAAATGTCAAGGGGAATAACTCCGGTTGTTTGTATATTGGGCTATACATAATTAAACTATAAATGACTTTTGGTTCAACATGAAAACAACTACAGAGGCAGAAGTTCTGTCGCAAGTATGGTCTTCCCATTATTTCTGAGGAGGTTTAGAGTTGAAGGTATGGGCTGCTGATGAGATGAGTAACTTACTGTGTCTGTGACATCGCCTGCTTCAGTAGCTGCATTGACCATCATGGACACGATCGCCCTGGCATACACTATGATTGCTACGTACATACTACAAATAATTATGGATATTTAAGTGAGCAAACTACCAAAAAACTTAACTTTAGTGACTTTTTGCATCACTAAAGCTAACAAAAGGAGCTGTAGTAAAATTTCAGTGATATTTTAGAAAATTATGATTATACAAAACACATTTTAGTGAGATTTTGATACGAGTGGCAGTGCATAGCCATTAGGGGAAAGGGGGCCCCTTGGAACTAACAAAATCAGGAAATTGTGATGTTCAAAAATCACGTGACAAAGCGAAACCAAACCATACATCCAATAGCTTAGTAAATGTATGTAAACAATTGTTATTTTTATAGAGCTCTGTCTGCTGTATTCATGCATGGCATCACACCATCAACAACAATAGCTGCTATTAGCTCTTTGACAAAATGTACCGACAGACGTAATGCACCTCTAGCTACGCCTCTGCCCTATATCAAAATAAGGTAAAACAGATTTTTACAATTAACAAAATATTTAAAGCTGAGCAAATATGCCATGGCACTTAGTATAACATATGCTCTAACTAGGAAACCTATTTTTTTAATGCTGCCACTATCTGGTTCTAAAAACAAGGCAAAATATCTAATTTTTTTATAAACTTGTGTCCCAAAACTTGCATATTTGACTTAAGTCTAAAGAAGTAACTTGTATTTAGGCTCAAAATTACTCTAAATTTTATGTTTTTAACTACTGCTATATAAATTAAGTTTTTGACAATTCTACAAATATTTGAAAATGTAAAAACTAAGAATCAGCCTTTATACAATTATTAAGTTTTGATTGTTCAAGTTTCTGAAAAGAAACACTAAAAACACTTATTTTGGACCATTTTCAATTTGGACACAATTGTAGAACGTGTCCCCTATTAGGGTTACCCAAAGGGCTAACATTCAGCTAGGATTCATTTGATAAACCAGGATAGCATTTCTTTTCTCAAAAAATAAGGGCATGACAATTTACTTGCTCAACTCCTAATTTTCAAGCAGTTAGGAATAAAGTTGTACCCTCATCAATCACGCAATTTGGCTTGGTAGAGCAAAGTTAAACCAACGACATAACAAACCCAATAATCTTGTTTACTCAGATTACAAAATCTACGACAGACATTGTCTTTTACGCAAGAGTTTTTGCTCCTTACAGCTCTCCTAAGAGCATTTGATTGCTCTCCTGATGCAGCTCTTCTTAAGTACATTGTAGGAGAGTGATTTGTAACTTCTCTTGGAAGATCATCACATCTTAAGAAACCTTAGTGTTAGATTTTGTGAGGTGTAGTGGAGTTATGGCTATACTCTGTTCGATCGCAAGTTTGGGGGTGACGTTACTGCGCGTGTTAGGTTTTGCACCCAAGAAACGCCCGCGTCGACCTTGGAATTGCAGAATTTATGCATGCGAACAAAGGCGCGCAATCCAAACGCTAAGAGCAATGCAATTCGCGTCATGACGTCAACCCCCTAAACTCAAGACCGAACAAAGTATCTTATGCATATATGTCCTTAACTTAAAAAAAAATCTTCCAGGAAAAGAGTAGCATATTTTTTGATTGACAATAATACAACGCTATCCATAACTGCTGGTAATAACCATGAGACGTTAACAGGTAAAATCACATTTATGATAATCTAATTCTCCTCTATTTAATTGTGTAATCAAACTTACAGTTTGCAAGAAATTTGTTTCAGAGAATATTTTTTGCAAGAATCTATTCTCGGACTCTTGCCAAATTCTAACCCTGGGGCTAGTGAATTGCAATGCCCCTGAAGAAAAAGATGGGAGAAGGGATGGAAAAAAAAAATAGTTTCTAAATTTATTACACCTGGAACGGTAACTGTTTTGAAGATGTGAAATGATTTTACCAGAGCCTAAAATGGTGAATAAGATTGGTCTATGCTTGTCTGACTTGGTTCTGCCACCCTGGCTTTGATGATCAGGAACAACATGATAGCAAGTTTTTGGTACTAGCACGTGCTACAATCCCATATCCGCACTCTTTAGCAAAGAACACAATTTTAACACCACTGAATGAATATACTGGCATACACGACCAGCTGAGTCATCTTAATAATTTTCTAAAATTGAACATTTTCATCAGAAAGTACAATTAAGACACATTTTTAAAAATTCTTTATTACAACAGTTACTTCTGAGTTATTATTACCACAGAACACAAAAGACTGCTTTGAAAACTTTTAACCAAAAGGAATAAGTTGCATCATTTCTTTCAAGTTTCAAAGCACCTAGGTATCTACAAGGTAAAATGTGTTTACTACCCCCCCTCCGCTGCAGGCTCTGCTTTTAAAATGGTCCTGTAAGATATTGGTCATTCCATATCAATCACCCGATGGGTTCCACCTTTACCCTCTTTGAATTGGCCCATATAGTGTAATGGAGTAATTCGGTAAAATCTAATTTTGAAGTTTAAGATCCATTGGACCAACGGTTTCACATTTTCCACGCATTTCAACAATGGTCAAATATAGAGTCAAATAAGGTCAAAGGTATCAACATTTTAATTGCTCCTATATAAAAAAAATAATGGCATACTTGGATTATTCATTCTATCTTTTCAAAGACATCATATCACAGATTTAGGAATGGTTACAAAGATGGTTATTTCATAATTGGCAGGTGTGCCCATTTAGGCTAAAATCCACTAATCAGCTAAAAATACCTGATTTGGTGGTGCCAAAAAAACAAAAATTTCTAACACGGTTTAATTCACTCAAAATTTGCAGTTAGTTACATTCCCAGACAGATTCATTAACGGTTATATCATCCAGTACTATTTCTTCCTTTTAATTTCCTTTTATAACACAAATTTAATCCATGATGTTCCTGGAATTTGGGATTACAGCAGAGAGTATATGAGTCCCATCCCCCAATGCACTCGGTTTGGGTAAATTTTTGCCTCAATATAAGGTCCTGTGTTCTTCACAAATGTCCTATTCATTAACGACCAAAAACCAAACCCTGTCTTTTACCCCTATTTTAGCCACAAAACGCGAGTTCTTAGGAATTTTTTATCATGATCATGAATTTTTTTGTGTCCTAACCTTCTTGAACACACTTTATCCCCACGTACTTACTGTGTTTAGTACAGTACAGTATAGGTTTATTGGCAATGCATTATGGATTGATTCAAATCACCCTCTGGATTAACACAATAATTACTTACTGTGAGACTCCTATTTCAGCATACAAATCCATATACAAAGCCATCAGACGTTTTTGTGCGCGGATGTTGTGTTGGGAGGTTTGAACTAAAGTCTGTACTAATACGCTAGCATACCATAACATGTGAAGTATTTGGCATACTCTGTGATGTGCTTGCATTTGTCGAGTAATCTTTAGAACTACTCGGACTACTCAGGGAGAAACGTGTGGCCGATGGCATGGTGGTAGATTTTTTTAATGCTTCTTCCTTGTCCCTAACACTAAATCAATAGCAAAAATGGTTAATATACTCATTGCTATATTTCTGATGCAATTATCAACTATTATGTTGATATCTAAACAATCTTTACTCAAAAAATCTTTAATAGATTCAGTTAAAAACTTAATACCTCAAAAAAAAACTTGAGTAGGTTCAATTCACAAGCATCTTTCACCACTATCCTGATATGCACAGACCACGCTCTCTCTGCCATCTGACTGCCTGCTCATGCTTCTGGGCAACCCCCTAGCCTGTCGGGAAGTGACTGCCAATGTAACGTATATCAGGGCAGCACCTTACGAAACCCCACTAAGGTTCTGCTTGGACCAAATTTAGTTATATCTAGAGAGCGAATTCCGACTGCAGAATATCTGGCAACCTCTATTTGCGGTTGAGATCTATGGACTTTGTTTTCAAATTGAGGTGGTGATATCAGGGAGGGTCTATTTTCTATGCATTGTGTCCCTTACGCCCTAACTACTTCCCGGGCCTACACACCCCTACGAGGCACTGATAGGCAAATTTTAGAGCTGCCTAACCGCACTCATCTCATTAGCACTCATGAATTTAAATGCCGCCTGGGCATTTACCCCAAATCTTTCCCTTTTATGTCTCACATCTGCCATAAAACAAGTTTAAGTAAATCACTTTAAGTTTTAACTAGTAATCAACATAATTCATAATACATGCCTGAAAAAGTGAATTTAGGGATGATGTCCAGAACATTTTTATATTTGAAGGGAATTTTTTTTGTCCTTTAACTAAGAAATATGTGATGTATCTGGTAAACCACCTCCACTGGTGCAAAATTTATATTTTGAGTTTTGACTATCTTGCAAGTTTAAAATAATAAAGTTTTCCATACTTTTTACTTCTTTCTTTCTTCTTTGGTACACATGTCATAGTTATGCCTATACAATCTGACAAAAAATAACAAAGTCAAACATAACAGATTTTAAGGTATTTTCGTTATTTTTTTCAAAAACTGTCCTGGCGACATGGCGACGGGTTTCCCCAGATCACACCACATATGTAGAATGAAAGGTAAATGTTGCAATCTTGGAAGGAACTTTGCTATCTTGGAAGGGAAATATGGATCTGTGTTCCCGGAAAATTTGGCATTTTTTTTTTCAGCCCTGCATAATACTATTCCACAATTTCATTAAAAAAACAAGGCAAGATTAGTTAATGTGCAATGTGATATCACATTGCCCTGGGCCAAGCCCATTGTTGGGGGATTGTCAAAGCTATGATTTGGTGTGATGGCACGCATGAGCGACTTTCTGTCAATTCCTAAACCTGATTTTGTTACACATAATATTTTATCAATCAGCCAGTTTTAATATAACACACAACATGGTACCATCAAACACATATCACAATTTATATAAATACTAACATTACATATCGCACATACCATACACTAACTAGAAGTTCGCGGTTCCTGCTTTTGGCCGATTCGTGACGGGGGTTTTTAGGGTTCGGGACGTGACCTGCAGTGTTAGTAAACTTTTGTCTCCTACTAGGGCCCCTGTTTTAAATACCCCAGGGCCCCTTTGAAATTAAGTCCACTTATTGACCTCCACCAGAGTCTAAGGTCTCTAACTGCCACAAGTCCCTTCTCAACTAACAAGATCCCCTTTTCATCTGTCTCAGAGCCCCTTCCCAGCTGACCCTGGACCATCCTTATCAAGTCAAACTAAAATTCTCCTCATCAAACACATTGTCCTTTCCCAACTAACCCAATATGGCCAATTCCCAAAATACTCATGGGTTCTCCGTTCCAGACAACATGATCTTTTCAGAACAACCAAGATTCTCTCCCATTACCACGGCCCCACTTCCCCTAACTATCCCATGTTTCTCCTTCTAAAGCAACAGGTCTCTTTACAGAACAAACCCCATTTGCCTGAACAGCACTCCCGCACTGAGTTACTAATACTTCCCGTTGAAGCATAATTAGTTCCTGAGGTCCCTTTTGGGAAATTGTTGCCTCAGAGCCTCATTTGAGCCCGAAGTTGCGTTCTAAAGCCTCCATATTTCCTCCAAATTCAATTTATAAGGCCTTAATTTAAAAGACACCAAATAACTCAGTTCCAAGTCCCCTAAGTTCAAAAAAGTCGGGGCGGCCACACAACACACTCTCACTGTTTTCCTCAGCGGGAATTTGATGCCAATTTTAGTTCCAAAAGCTCACAAGTTTCCTCAATTTTTTCTAATTCTAAGGCCCCTATTAAAAGACAAATTAGTTCCCAAGCTAGTAAGTTGGAAGTCAGGCCCACACAAATTACCCAAAAAAAAAGTTGAGTGCCCTTGCTCACCCCCCACCCCTCACTTCTCCAACTACAATCTCTCTGATTCTTTACAGCCCACATTTCCAATATGCATGTACATAGTCTTCCAAATACCTAAAAAACTATAGTACACAACATGTCATGTTTAAGATATAAAATTGGATGATTTTTTCTCATTTACCAACATTTTTTGGTTATAACTAACTCTATCCACACATTAAGCAAAATTATTTTAAATTTTAGTTATTTTTTTTATTTTTTTTATGATTTTTAATTTATGACAATAAATAGTATGGCCCATGCATAGAGGGAAGCCCATGGAGCAGAGCTCTTTAAGTAGCCAAGGACAATACATGATTATAATGTAGGTATCACCATATCCCATAACACCCAATAGGGGACATAGATGCTCACATCTGGGTTATGCTATATGCCTTGTGTATACAGGATAATTTGACACGATGTACTATGGGATTGATGGATTTCCTGACTTGATTGTTCTGCAAGCATTAAGACGCCAAAAATTAGGGTGATACGCTTTATGAGATTAGGCATATTAATGATCTAGCAATTGACGATTAGCCACCCTAGTGAATTTTGGTGTGCGAAAACCGGGGAACCCCCATTTGATCCACTTGGGCTAAATCAATTCAAAGCGCACTCTGATGAATATATCAGCTATTGCATGGAGTGAAGAGGCCTGTTCTAAGTCTTCACTTGCGATTATATCACCATTAAAGATCGTCCAAGTTTAGAAAGTTATCTTTTGGACCAGACTTCATAAGGCTCAAGCTTAAATTTTAAACTGCGCTCAAACACGCTGCTCGCTCAACGCAGAATAGACACTGGTCGTCAGATAATGATGGTACGTGCACCCTCTGTAACTCCAGGGATTGAAGATGTTAGACATTTTCTTGTTCACATCGTTTGCTCTTAATTCCTATTAGATCTGTACATCTAAGAAGTGGAGAACACTTATTGCAAATGAATATCTAAGACATAGGGAGATCTTTATATCGGCATTTAGATGTAAAATACAGCTCACGCTTGGGAGCACCTCAGGCATAAAACTTTGTAATATAAAGCAGTTAATATTATCTACTATTATATTTGATACTTTTTGTAAATAATAGTCAAGCGTGGTGGAATTGAGGTACGAATTATTCGGCCTAACTAGTCATTCCTTACTTTCTTCGTTGCTGTATTTGGGTTTTTTGTTATTATTTTGAAACTCTGTATCATTCCACCGGGTTATGAGGCTTTGATCCCGAATGTTGTACACTCTTCCTGTTGGCATCATGTGTGCATTTCCTTCAGGGATGGACACATTTCGACGTCAAAACTCGGGAGTGTATCAAGCGTGATCAATGCTTTGCCCTTAGTTTTGTATATATGGTACCTCGACTTATTGCTGTTGTATTTCTTGATGGTTTGTTGGTGTTTATTGTTTTTGTATGTATTTCGGACGCACCAATTTGGTTGAGTGCCACTGTGTAAAAGTGATGTCCAAATAAATGATAAATAAAATAAAATAAATAAAATTAAATAATCTATTTCACATATCCCATAACACAATAGATGAGGACCTCAGAATGGCATGCACAATTGTGATGTTACACAATTTTACCAGCATTAGTTTGGATAATGACACAATGTATTATGGGGATCTTGGATTTGTTTCATTGATTCTTCAACATTCTTTATTCCACAAAGCAAGTTGAAACCATCTTGCAAAAAGGTAACCTTCTGGTCCAATTAAAAAAAACCAACAACTTATTCCCTTCTTCGAGTAATACATGTATCTCAAATGTTCGTTTATAATCTCCTCATCCCCAAATCCTTCAGATTCCCCAATAGTTAATATTTATTCACCCCTCTCTCTCTCCGGCAACTTCATTATATTTTTCTTCTCAATATGAACCCAACCCATTTAGGAACATGGAATATTCCACATTGGCAGGTCTCTAGATGCACTTCATGCTCTTGAAAAACTACTTGCCTCACAAAATCGTTCAAAATTCCACCTTTTTCCTTCAACAAAAAACAAAACAAGCCTTTCGGGCCCTGGAGAAGACTTCAGTCAACAAACACATACATTCAAAGGTTTATATCTCCAACAACCAAACCCCAAAACCACCCGGCTCCCCCTCTCTCTCAAAACGCATTGACAGAAAGTACAGATTTTTCCGTCACAATTGCAAAAGGCAGTACCTACCCCCATGCGTTCACACTTACTGTCTTCTGTCAGCTCACATTTTGGATTTTCCAAAAGAGAAGAAACCAATTCCAATATACAAGACTAACGTCTGATAAAGATATAGACTGGCGGGATGAAAGCCGATGTCAAGGACAAAGAGATACTTGACCAGCAAAATTCAAAGTAAACAGTAAAAATGAAGTCAACAAAACATGCTAAATTATGAAAATCTATGCGTGTCTGAGAGTTTGACTGTACCATACAAAGCGGGTGACACATATCACATGTGTCGGTACATTTGAAATTGTTAGTGGGATCTAACCCACTAACATGTGCACAGAGGAAGGTATATTAAAACCACTACACAACTCCCTTTAGCAGTGTAGACCACCAGATGTCTTTTGTTTACATGCCCTCAGTTTCCAAATAACACTAAAATATGAGTCCAACTTACCGTAGAATCACATAGAACTGATAACCTACATAATGCCAAGGGAAATGGATTCCTAATTTCCTTTTGGAGCGCACATCAGATTTTCCGGCCTGTGGCAAATATTTCATATTTTTTTTGTTCAACAATCGTCGTTCTTCTTTTAATTTAAAAATCTTGATAATAAAACATTTCAGTCAGCAGTTTGCTCAAAACATTCATGTTTAAAAATGTTTTAAACATGATTTTTCAACTTTTGAATTAACCTGCAAATACCCCTGCATTGTTTTTATTATAATATTTGGGTAGTAGTCACCAACTGGAGAAAAACCTAGTGTTTCCAACACAGTAAGCCGCTTGACTGCCCTTCCCTTAAATTTAACTGCAGGATATACAGATTAATATGATAAGTAATGCACATTGTCAAGTTTAATCCCGGCCCTGGGGTCCCGGGACATAGCGGGGTATATGCCGGGACAGAGGAGAGCCTGCATGGTACAAAAAAGTATGCTCCGCAAGCCGGAATGTTAGCCGGACTTGGCTGGGAATGTATGTTAGCTTGTCCCGCCCTGCAGGGACAATCTTGATGATAGCTGGGACTTAGCCGGGAGTAAAAATTTTCCCGGCTCCGCCGGGACATAAACGGGGACTTTAAACGCATGTGTCAGCACGCATAATAAAACCAGGCATCAGTGGGCAGTATCGCCCGTCAAAACTGTAGTATATCACCATTTATATATAGCTACCATTGCAGTCCGCATCTCTTCCATGTCGTGAAAGGCAAGCTATCCAAGTAGCACACACTCACGTCGTCGCACTGGTCGAGATATCACTAATCCTAGGAATCAATCTTTTCAACGTAAATCGCCAGAAAAACATCAAAAATGACAGGAAACTGGTTAAACATGTCACTATCACAGAGTAGGCCGACAAAACGACCATGCTGATCTTGTTGTTGTTCGATATCCAAGGTAAATTGTGGGATTGTTTTAGGACAAAAATTAAACGAGGTGTGTTTCTCAACTAACTTCCGATGTTGGGAATTTTCGGCTCGTTCTGAACACTCTGGCGACCAAAATGTAGTAATGATTAGACCTGTTTTGTCGCAAAGCCGGGCCGGCCGGGATTTGTACAGAGTTTAAAGAGTCCCCCGCCCAACATTGTCCGAGAATATACGGGGATTATCACACCTAAGCCCGGCTAGTAGGGGCCGGGACATAAGCGGGGGATGTAACAAAAAATGTAAGCCCGGGTACCAGGGATTTTGTGCTACTTTAGCGGGGACACAGGCGGGGGTGTCACGACAACAAAATGTACATTCCCGGCTAAGGTCCCCCCGGGACCCCCAGGGCCCGGATTGAAATTGACAAGTGCATAATTCTACCATTAATCCCAATGGTGTGATTATTTTGGTGATTAGCCTTAATGCAACATTTCCTACTCTCTATCCAGTCTTGGCCTGTCCACTTGTTTGTAACATCACATTAAGAGCACTAGCTGACCATGAGTTAACCTTAAGTGTAAGTAGCCGATGCCTAGGGGATCGGTCATTATTGTATGCCGGGGGGGTGAATGGAGGATTTCAACTTCACTTTTTTTCGGCAATAAATTCGCATTTCCCCCCTCGCTCTTAACCTTTGAAAAATTTCCCACTCCCCCCTTTGATAATCCTGGTATTTCAACCATTCTAAAGGTAATGTTCCCCTCTCTCCATCTTTTCACACCTTAAAAAAATTTCACGTTGCCCCCTCTCTCTTACCAAAATTTTTCTCGGGTTCCCCCCCCCCGCTCAAATCCCTCCATCACATGTACCATGTACCCCCCCGGCGGTAAATATGAACCCCTCCCTTTTTGTGCACTGCTTCCTCTATGTATACGTACCCGAACCATCAAATAGGTGTCATCAGCTTTTTTCAGTACACACTCTCAGACACACAAGGATGCACACGGATTGCACAGAAGTCATGGTATTGTTTCATCATTTACTGTTACAGTGAAACTCCATTGAATGCGAGTCTGTCCATCCACATACTCAAAGACACTACTGGATTCCTGCTTCAAATAAAGTTTCACTGTTTTTACAAACACAGCTTAGTTATGTCATGCCATGGCTTCTGCAAGAAATGTAATTAGACTATAACATCAAAAAAAATTGTGCAAGGTTGACGATGATCTTACCTAATGCAATCGCTATATCATTGATATGTTGTTGTTTTTTATAAACACATCTATTAATATACTTCCAAATGTTGAAAACAATGAAGAAATCGATTAAAAAATCAGCCAGATATGATTTCTTCACGTTTCTCTCCATTTAGTCAGGCCTTGGAAGAATAGATATTCATTGTACACATAGATGACATTTAAAATTAAACATAACAGATAGGGACCATTACAATAAGACAGATTAAACTGACATCCAGGTAATTTGTTAGTTCTGCTGAGGCATAATGCTTTTTTTCCTTTCAATTAATCTTTTAACATTTGAACATTATCGTATAACAAACGATAAAAGGTTATGCCCCTGTACATGGACCTGATATCCCCAATGCGCAAACGGGCATCTTAAACAAAAAACCAATCCACCAATGTTTCTTCTTCACAAGATTGTTGCCTTGGATAAGTTGCCAGTAACCCCAATGACTGATCCATCATTTTCGCTACATATCAACATACCTTAAAATTCTTTCAGGTCGAAAATGTAATAATCCAAAGGTGAAAATGAAGTAGTTTTATTTCGGATTGTCACTTTCGATGTCCAGAATGTTTACTTACTAAGTTGACACATGCGGGCAGAAAATTTTACAAGTCGGGCCTTACGCCAGGGGCGTTTGTTCCAGGCATCGTCACCCAATTTGGATGGTTGTTTGAATTTACCTTCACACCACATAAACGCATTGCGGGAACACTACCATGGCCTCTGCATTTTGAATTGATAATGTTGCATGTTGCCACCACTCTCCGACGCGTCATCTCGTGTCCCCTTTTTTTTCACCCCAAAATAACCAGGACGTGGACCAAATAACACGGTATACCAAATTCTGTAGTCCCCATCTGGGGCTAAGAAAACCCAAGTGTAAATCATAATAAAATAAAATATATAAAATGTCACCAAGATGATCAATTTCTTTCCCAATATCAGACCAAGGATATGTATATAGACTTCAGCTAACCATGAACTAAAGATATTACAATGGCCTGATATGTAGGGCAGGGGTTCTCAATTATATTGGCTGAAGGCCAGAGAATACCAAACATATTTTAAAGTTTCCTACTTGAGGCCAAATACCCAAATTTCTTATGTTTCCCTTTATAGTTTAGAGCAAGTCGGGGGCAAAAAATTAATGGTTGGCGGCCGGATTTGGCCTCGGGCCGCCTATTGAGAACCCCTGAATGTACGGCCATTGTTATAGCCAGGTGTTACCACCTCCACGATTCGGGTTGAGTGACCCAATACCCGTCCTCTCTCATATCTAACCAGTGTAACATTTATTAGGTCGTTGAACTAATTTTCTCTGAAAACCGGTAAATTGAAATAGACATGAGTAAAGCAAAATGTTACGGATTTTGGTTCTGCACAATTTGTTAGGTCCAAGCTTGCCCAGCAACATTTCTCTCATGACTTGTGTGGTCATGTGTCTTCCTTTTCTAATATGATGAAAAAATATGGCCAAGAGTTAATTGAACACCGCACTATAGAGCTTTCAATGATTTTATTTATCGTGAAATGAGGTTAGTATTTTGTCTCAAAATACTCAGTCTAAATTGGAGAGCGTAACAGCTGACATCTCTTCAGCTTGCGTGACAAATTATAACAATGGTCCTGCACTCCCAGCTGAAAGGGAAATTTTGAAGTTTTTTTTCTACACCGCTACCGGGCCACGGGTGAATTGAAATCCCTTTAACTCCATTGTTTTGCTGAAGTCCTATGTGTATCCACTAGTCATGATATTGGGGAAATGAAATGAATTGACATTTATCTTTTTCAAGAAAATGTGCCAGTTTTTTTATTTTGTGGGAACAGACGATTATAATGATTTAAATAATTATGAATTTACACTTGGTTTTCCCCAGCCCCCCCGAGGAGACTGTCACAACACAACATCATAGATTACATTTCCCCTCTACTCACCCTTGCTTAGTGGAGAATTCGTAAGTGTGGTTGAATGACACACGAACGGTGTCGACCTTTGACCCGTCAAACTCCGAACTGGCAACCACTCACTCCATGACAGTTGTTATGGAAGTTCAATAATCCCTGCATTGAAATTCATCCAATCAGTAACATTTTTTTTTCGCCGTTTATTAACAACGGGTGGATTCCTTGTTCTGTAGTAATTGTAAGATGCTACAGAGTCTTGTTTGAGGTAAGTTTTGTAATTCTTCCTTGACGATGTCCGATGACTTTAAAATTGGCATTGGCCTATTGTATATCCCAGGTCCCCTGTACAGCGGCTAACCTTTACTTTAGCTGGAAATACGATAAGGCTAATGAAATGAATTGGTTTTAGTTTCCCGTCGCCCGACCGCGCGTCCTATTTTCTTATCCGCTAGAAATTTCATTATTTGAAGAATATTTCATTATTTACTGGTTTTAAAGGCTTTCCATCCACAGCATTTGACAAGAACATTTCCTAAGCAATCAAAAGACTTCCTGTGACCAAGTTTTTGATCACATTTATCATTATGAAGCAGAGTAAAAATGGTAGTTCCAAGGTCACTTTCCTCCCGACTTTTAATCAAAGTCGCATTATATTTATTGCCCAAGTCGGCAAAGCACACCACAACACAGGTATTAAAACCATTAGATATCTCCAACACCTGCTTTCATTGAAAGGGTTTTTCTAGTGCGCTTGTTGGGGCAAGCACATGGGGCCGTTTTTCTGGGTTTTGCCAACCTGTTTTGAATTTTTGGAAATTTTGAAAAACGCAAATTAGGCGATTCGCGCCTTTCCCGACATCATATATGGTTCAAATTTAAAATCTGTCACAATGATGTTTAAAAAAAACAGCGTTGCCAAATTTTTTTGGGAAAAATATATTAATCATATTTTTATTCTAAATTTTAGTGATTCTGCTGGTGAATTCACATTTGAGCATATTTCCCCCACACAGGTAAATATTTTTCCTGGCTACAACCAAAGGCTATTAAAACCCGTCTTGGGAGGGGGATGGGTGGGGTACGTGTTCAGGGAAGGTGTAGTGGTGGGAGGGTCTCAGGGAGGGGGAGTGATGGAGTGGTCTCATCAGGGAGGGGGATGGTGGGAGTGTCTTGGGAGGGGGATTGGAGAGTGTCTCCGGTAAAGGGGAGTGGCGGAGTGTCTCGGAGGGGGACGGGTTGGGGTGTCTCTGGGATCTGGGGGTGGTGTCCTCGGGGAGGGGGAGGTTTCTCGGTGAGGGGAAGGTTGGGTGTCCTCAGGAGGGGTTGGGGCGGGGTGTCTCGGGAAGGGGAGGGGGCGGGGGGGTGTCTTGGGGAGGGGAGGGATGCTGTCTCCCGGGAGGGAAGGGGTGCCTCGTGGACGGGTGGAGTGTGGAAGGGGGACGGGCGAGGTGCGGGGGGGGCGGGTGGGTACGGGAGGTGCGGGTTGGGGTCATTTGTTCACATACATGTAAGTTTTTGCATTTTCGCATGTTATGATCGTTACATTCTGTGGGACATAGTTTACGCATCGGTAAATCAGAGTCGCCTTGGTTAAGGGCATCCTTGAAAAATTGAAATTAATGGTGTTCCATTAGGCGATGTTGTAACTTGGTGGAAGAGTTCTCGACCTGAAAATTACATTTTGGGCATAATACCGATATGCAAATTAGGTTTATTTAATGAGCTAATAATATGCAAGTGTGCTGCTGTATTTTGAAACGGTACTTCGAATATGCAAAATTTTCTTCGCTACTAGTGGTCCTCCATCTTCACAAACATACATGTATCTCAAGTAGGCGGTGACTAGGATCAAAGTGAGTCATGTGATGCAGATCAAAGGGTCCCGGGGTCCAAAGGTCAATCCGGTCCCAAACACATTTAATCTTATAAACCTTGTTATTTTGTGGTAGGATGATGAACTTTGGTGGATGTTGGGTCAACATTCAGTGCCAACAAATTGTAAGGTCCTTTCAAGGTCCATGCGGGGTTTATACAATGTCAAATCATTGTTTGGTAATGAACCATTGTGGGTGTAGTCAAGATTTAATATTTTGTCAAGTCTGATTTTGTCTTAAATAGTTCCTTTCATCAGTCTTAACATGTTTGCAGAGTATGTTATGATACATGAACTTGCAACAAAAATGGCACAAATCTTATTTTTTATATATTTTTTAAATTTTTTATGATTTGCAATCACGATAGTGGCCATTAATGTATTTGTTACTATTGTTGATGTCTGTGTTCAATGCACCAAAGGGCATACTTAATTATTCAGCACTATGGCCCATAAAACAAGAAGAAGAAGTTTTGAGAATATGCAATTTTCCAAAATATGAATAATGACATTTTCACCTAGTGCCATGTCGTCGCAAACAATGGTACGGGAAACTAAATTTCATTTCATTAGCCTATGTCCAAAAATGGTTAAAAAGATGAATGAAAGACAAAAAGGTTATGCTCAGCAGAACGAAGGTAAATTGTAGGCTATTAACTTTAAGGTCCCAGGAAATGTCAAGTGTCAAGTCTACACGATGGATACGAGAGCATTCAATATTTGGGTTTGTGATACATCATTAGTGAAACTAATTGATTTTTGAGAGAGTAACAGAAAATTCCCGGTGACTGGTGTGAATCTTTCATGACACCGACACTGCATGAAAATCAATAGTTTCACTAATGTAAAGTAATGTCACTGGTATGTGTTCCTTTTTTCGACCCGTTTATTGGAATGGAATGCCCCATAAAGTAGGTTTATATCTCATTTCCTGGGACTTTACATATGTATATTACTATACATGAATATCAAATTCACGTACATCAGTGAATTAAAACCACAAAGGGTCACAGACCGGACAAACATGGTGCATGCTGTGGGAAACATGCATACTGCGTGCATTTTCTTGGATTAACGCCAATCCGTCGTCTGCTGAATTATGTACCGGCGACCATTTATTATAAGCTTGTTGTTTACCCATAGGATGCTGATTTTGGGTCTTAATCA